>LPNX010139608.1:5503-44018 GCA_001517045.1 Pseudotsuga menziesii | reverse complement strand
TAGGACATGTACTCGTAGCGGTTTGTGTAGAAGACCTTCCAGATTGGTGGCATCTCTTATATGCTACCTCCTTTATCGTGCCAGTGTTCATGAGATTTCAGCGCTCGTGACTTGTTCCAGTGTATGTCAGACATTTCCAGCCTTGTGGAGATCATGGTCCTTTGTATATCTTCATCATGGAGATTCTGATCTATGTATATTGTACTTGGCGATGACCACATATGTTCTATCATGTATCATGCCTATTCATGGCCATTGTACTCTTATGTATCCGGGACTGCTAGATGTATTTGCAGATTATATGCAGAGTTGTATTATGGTATTATGCTGATTGGGTGGCTGGTCTTCCATTTGGGTACCTTCATCACTTCCTTCCTGGGATGGACTTATAATGTATTTCGGCCATCGTATATACCCTCTGATCTCATACATTAGGGGGCATCTGTTATAGCGGATTTCACCACACTAGGTGAATCACACATTGTATGGCCTTCCCTTGTCCCGCTGCAGACTCATTAGCCCCTTTGGACCACTTTATATCTTTTGATGTTACCTTGATCATCCCTAAAACATTAGAATATTGATATACGTGGCTTTCTCCCCGATAACAACGTACATACGCGGGTATTCCCTCGATAGTCGCGTACATCGGGATGTGTGCATAGTCCAAAACATTTTGGACTGTTCCTTGACTTGGATCCGACTCATATGACTCCTGGCCTTCCATATACCTTGATATCGCTCGGATTCGACCCTTCATTGTCCCTTGTGAAGCTATATAAGGAACCCATTGGTACATTGAAAGCATAAGAGAACTTTGAGAGTAACAAAACTATAGTCCATTGTTGCCAAGATTTATGCTTGAGTCTGCATCCCTTTGTCCCTTGGAGCACTGTTGTGTTCTTCCCAAGCTTGCCCTTTGTTAGTAAGCTTGCTCTCGAAGTGATGGAGGATTGAGGTGGTGGAGGCCCAAGTGGGGGATTCAGTTTCTCCGATTCGCAGACGTGCCGCCAGAGGTTGTCACTTGTAATCTCGGATTCTTATTAATAGAAATATCTTTTCCTGTCCAGTAATGTGTATTTGAATGAATATTGTTTCCATTGGAATATGTCAAATGCTTTTACATTATTGATTATATATGCTAGAATAGATCTAACACCATGAAATATAGTATGCTTTTATTGTTTACTTGTTGTTGAAGACGTGCTATAACAATTCAAGCTGAAGATTGGAAAGCTCAACGGGGATCTACTTCAACCGTTCGGAATAAGGTACGAGGTTCGATCCTTTAGTGTTAGATGTTTTTATTTCTATTGCATATTGGGAAAGATTGATTTCTGGAGTCTAGCTGTCTGTTGTGGTACCCCAAGCCATAGTAATTTCTCTCCGTAACATAAGGTGGTCCTCCGAGACCTCCAGCCATATGAATAGGTATTCCTCCCAATGCTGGCATATAGGACCAATTGGGTTGCCCCCATTGAGTAAACATATTTCCAGTATATGGAATTCCAGTGTAATACATGTCTGTAGGAGTAGGTTTATAATTCATATTTCCTACAGGTACTTGATTTGCTGGGTAACCATACCCCTAGGAATCTTGATTAACTACAAGTTGTGCACCTAAGGGTTGACCTAAGCTCAATGGAGGGTTAACTATATTCATGGGAGGGACGTAAAGTGTGGATGTGTCTGCATTAGAGTCCTATTTATTACGAGTAACAACTCCATTATAAGGTAACGTATATTGTGCCAGGGGTCTCCCCCAGCATTAAAAGGTACCGATACAATTGGAGTTGAAGGTTTCCCCCCAGCCCTAGAAGACCTAGGGGGACTAGAAACACACCTAGGATTTTGTAACCGTAGGGTCGAAAGTTTGTCCTGGGTGGTGTGAAGTATCAACAAGATCAATAGGTTTCAGAGTCTCATCTAATGAGTCTGGTTGGCTAAGGATTTGTGTTACGGGGAAGAAGAGTTGAAATAGGTTCTTTATGAGGGACGGGAGTTGCAAAGATAGTATCTAGTCTTTGCATTTTTTCTTAAAAATATTGTGCACGGTGAATAGCTGATTGAATTTTTCTATACTACTCTTCACTTGGTGAAGAATTTTCAGGAGCGGGCCTATGTACTCTAAATGAAGCAATGTCCTGTCCCATATAAGTTCCCCAAAATGGAGCATCTGGACCATAATCTGGACGAATGGGACTATCAACACAACCTTCCACAAGACCATGGAAAGAAGTGTCACCCACAGGAGGTTGTTGGACCAAGGGAGTAATTTAAGAAGTGAATTGGTCTTTGCCTTCTACAACTAGGTTCTGTTCCACATGGGAAGTAGTTGTAGCTCCTTGGTTAGTAGCTTCCATTAGACCTTCTCCTGTGAAAGGAGGAAATTCAAGTGGAAAGCTCTGTGTTCTTCTGAAATGTCTCAAATGAAACTCAGCCAAATTGTACAGTCACTAATATAACTTAGGGTTTCAGAGCTAAGAAAAAACACACCAAATCTTTTTATCCTACTCAAGCTACAGGCTAACAAGCAAATTCAAATGATAGGATGAGCTCAAATGGACAGTCTCTCACTAGGATTGTCAAGTAGGTGCAACTCGCGATATACCACAAGGGTACATGCATAGTAATATACTCGAATGTTGTTTTTGGTGTATTTCTCCACACAAGACAGCCAAAGGCATTTTCTTAGATAGATAGGGTATCCTAGTGGGGTCTCTCGATATACTTAAGGTACGTGGGAGCTCAAATCAGTAGTAGTGCTATCTAATGCACAACCGTTCACAAGGGGCCTTCTGATATGCAATTGAGTAGGTGAAGTACCTTTCTATATACCTCAAGGGTACGTGAAAGGTCGTTCAATATAATGATGATAGGTGGAATAATTGCGTGAGTCCCGGGATGTAGTGCATACAAATAACAATAGCTCCTACCTTTAACGACACCCGAACACTTCTCTAACCTAGAACTCAAATTTCTATACAAATTTTAAGCCTATAACTACCATTAATTTTAAAGTGTATGGTTAGGTGAATGCACGAGGTTTTGACAGAAAATTAAAACCATGCAGATATGAAATGCAAGTTCATTCACTTTACCATTTAGTATGCCTAATTACATGAAGGAGAGAGAGTGTTTTCTTTTCAATTTTTCTTTGAAACCAAAATTCCCCAAACAACAATACTAAAAATTATTTTTCTGAGCATACAATCAAACAACAATTCTACAAATAAACTCTTTTGAAAGCAAAGAGATAGGGTAAAATCTCTTTTTAACAAAGAAGAAAGACAAACAACACCCAAATATGCATATGCAAGCTATTTTTCAATTCTCTTAAAACATGGAAAGATCTAACTTAAACTATTGATATTTTTCTTTTGATGAGATAATGACGCAAAAGAGACAAAAGAATAAAGGAATCCTAAAATATTGTGAGGATAATCAGAGATCCAGTGACTTAAGCTTGATAAAAATAATATCCTAATCTCAACAAATTTTCTTTTTTCAGAGCGAAAAGAAGTCTTTCTCAATACTTAGTGAAAAATAGAAACAAGCAAACTGATCTAAGGGAGTCTTTCTTTTCAATACTATACAATAACAGGAAGAGATCTAATCTAACCTAAAGCTTCCAAAAACTCCTTTCAGAAAAATCAAAATTACAAGAAGTAATGAATGAAGAATCTAACCTAGCTATTTTGATTTTGACAAATGAGAAATTTCCACATAAAAATCTTAGATTTCAATCACTCAGGCAATTTCAAACAGGTCTAGATAGAACCAGCTGAACACACAAAAATTCCAAAAATCACACATCCTTTGCAAAATTTGAAAAAATCAAGGTCTTGTACATGCCTACCTGTCACCGCGTCGAAGGGGTTACTGACAGAACGGTTTTGAAGAAGAACTACTTATTGCACACTGAACTCAGGAGGTGGCACCGCTTCTTGCCTAAAGCACATGTGTGGTTCCATGTAACAAGCCATAACACAAGAAGAGCGAAAAATCAAGTTAAAAATTGCAAAAATTCTACAAAAACTAATGAATCAACAATAATACAGAGCATATAAAGTCAAGGTGACTCAGATATGAAGAGATCTGAATATTTCAAACCAAAACTTCACTAAATCAAATGTAGATCTTATTGAAAAGACTGAAGGTTGGAGCTTGGATTCGGAAAAGAGTATATCAAAAACTGAGGAAGATCATATCAAATTTTTATGATCAGATCATATGGTGTTCCCCAGCAGAGTTGCCAAACTTGTTATCAGGAATATAGCACCTTCTGCGGACAAGAGTTGTTCCTCTGGTCTGAATGGTTCAAATCCAGAACAAATGAGTAACAACTAGGTTGAAGACTTTCCTTAAAAGTTATAGATGCCTGGAATACAACCTTTTATGAAAGACCTATAGACTTGCAAAAGCACATCAAACATACAACAACATCAAAGATACCAAAAAACTATCTATAAATCCATATTAGTGACTAAGGAATCCAATAATATATATGTGAGATTAACACAACAGATATATTGGAAGGAAATCAAATTTGCATTAAAATATGAATGAAAGAGCTTACAACCATTTTGCATTAGTATCGATGCACTCCTTCACAAGACTAGCAGCTCATCCTTGATAGCTCCAACCTGCTCCTCTATGCTCTCTAATGGATTAGGCCAGGATGTGAATTCAGCAGCATAACTTTACTTCTTTCTTCTCCCCTCAATCATGGGGTATGAGCTTGTATTTATAAGGCTCAAAGGGATAGGAATGGTTGAGAAATCGATGGGTGAGGTGGCCATGAGATCCTCAAAAGAGGGATATCAAGCTTAACTGACCTAGGTGAGTAGGGATAAGGCTCGACACGAGGATTTTGTTCTAGAATATTCGTAAAACCTCCTTTTTTCACTTTTTACCAAGGGCACCACTTATACTTCCTTATGACGAAGTAGTGATAGGTGAGAACCGCGCCAAAGACAAAGGTCAAAGGCAGTGGCACCACCTAGTTTCCACATTACTTGGGAGGTCCTGCATAAGGTAACTCTTATCTTCTTAAGAGTCAGAGTGGTGCTGAAGTTTTGTATGTTAGAATCAATATCTAGAGCATTGTATTCACTTCAATTTTGGGATTGAGGGAAAACAGAGGTTTTAGGGATCTTATCACGTGCTGGTGACAGGATTTGGGTGTAAACTTCGTCCTCATTGTCACTAAAAGGTAGCTTCATCCCATGTGGTTGTTCCTCATGGAACCCCACTTCGATCGTAGCAGGACCTTCTCCTGTCCTCTGCCTCTTCTCTCGAAACCTTGCTCCTCCTCTTGTACAACCACTTGTTTCCTCGAAGACCTTTGCACTTTCACTAGAACTCATTCCCATCTACCCTTTACCTTTCCATGTGTCTCCCCCCTTTCGACGCGGTCCCTACATCCTCCTCACACCATAGTTCTACTACTCTTGGTCCATTTTCAGAATACCTTTTTCACAGACAAGTTGTTTAATAGATAGCTACAGAGACAACAAAAATCTACCTCGCGGTCCATTGAAGAACTCTCTTTCCACTTCACTAAATGAATTATTGGTTTCAATTGCAATATCGATAATGTATCCCTCCAAGATACTGTCCAATGACACCTCAACAGCTCACGACGCCTTATTGTATATTTCTTGTAATTCCCGGATCAACTCCGGAGTCCAAGATGTTTGATCTCCTCCTTGGAAGTTTTTCTTCTTAGAAGCGAACTTCACCAGCCACTCATGCAAGATGATAGGAAATTCACAGAAGAACCATTCATGAGGATCGTCATGAATATATCTATCCAACCAATTGCTTGTTGACAGCTTTAGATTCTAATTTTCGGCTTCAGCAAACTCTCATATTTTTAGACCAAACCACCCCTCAATATATGGACTATTTGGATGCCAAAACATATGCTCCTTTCAATCGAAACTAGGTCCCGACAATGAAACCATTTACTGGAGAAAACCCACCAACAAATCCTCGTCGACAGGAGTTCTCACTCTGTCGACACCCAACCAATGCGATCTCCCTGAGCACCGGCCTAGACAGGTTTTACCCTTCCCAACAACATCCACAGAGTGGACGAAGTCTCACCCTAGATGTTCAAGGGAGAGTTGTCGGAACTGAGTTTTCGACACTAAGAAGGGAAGATATGGCATCTGCGAATTTGACAGGATAACTATCAGATTGCATAATTAAGACAGTCCTCACGATTCATCTGCACATCTACAGATATAAAATATCACATCATTCATTCATCGCAATAGTTTTATCGCAGCATTATCAACCATGAAACAAATTCAATCATCATTTAACAGAATTATGATAGAAGCGGGATAGAACACATAATCAATTTGTTACAGCAACATTAGTAAATCATAACAGATTCAACACACTTCTCATTGATATCGTAGCTGAGAAAATAGGAAAACGGAAGACAATATTCATTCAACAACCGTTATGTCATATTAATTCTGCAACAGATCCCAAACAGATAATTCTTATCGACAACAAGAGACCGGTTACATCCCAAAATTTAGTATTCGACACAGACAGATCGTGGATTGCCAAAAATGGAATCTCAACAAGACCTTAAATAGACCACAACAGATCTCATCCTTCATACGACCACATAATTATGTCATTCATGTCTTTACAATTGAAAACATAGCTCTATATATAGGCTTACGCCTTTACATCAAAGGTCCACTTTTAACTAACTTCTAACCACTAATGACCTATTTCCACAAAACGTTGTCAATTAACACATTAAATATAAAAAATAGTTATCTTTCCACCCATTGCATTGATCTGTCTTTTGCACGGTGTCGCGTGAGCTTGCACAGCTGCCGCGATGTTGCGCAAATCACTTACCCGAAACCCTTGCCAACAGGTCCCATAAATAGACCCATTTGTTGGAGAAAACCCACCAACAAAGCCTCGTCGATTGAGTTTCTCACTCTATCGACACGCAACCAGTGCGATCTTCCTGAGCACCAGCCTAGACAGGTTTTACCCTTCCCAGCAACATTCGCAGAGCAGACAAAGTATCACCTGAGATGTTGAAGGGAGAGCTGTTGGAACTGAGTTTCTGGAATTAAGAAGGGAAGATATGGCATCTGCGGCTTTGCTACTAATTCTATCTTTGCGCGGCCTCTTCCCCTAGGCTCGCCTTACTGCTATCTAATGCTTTTTTTTAATTTTTTGACAGCGCCTCAAGTAGTGCATGAAAACCCACCAACAAAGCCTCGTCCCGGAATTCCTCATGAGTCATCTATGCATCTATAGATCTAACAAATCACAGCAGTGCTATCACAAAATTATCAACCATGAAACAACTTCAATCATCATTTAACAGAATTATGGAAGAAGTAGGATAGAACACATCATCAGTTTATTACAGCAACATCAGTAAATCATAATAGGTTCAACACACTTCTCATTGATATCGTAGTAGAGAAAAAAGGAAAAGAGAAGACAATATTCATGCAATAATCGTCATGTCATATTAATTCTGCAACATATCCCAAACAGATAGTTCTTCTCTACAACAACAAACCGGTTACATCCCTAAATTTAGTATTCGACATAGACAGATCACAGATTACCCAAAATGGAAGACTCAACAAGACCTTAAACAGACCACAACAGATCTCATCCTTCATACGATCCTACAATTGTGTCATTCATGTCTCTTTATGATTTCAAAACTAGCTCTATATATAGGCTTGCACCTTTACATCAAAGGTCCACTTCTAACTAACTTCTAACCACTAATGACCTATTTCCACAAAACATGGTCAATTAATATAAAAAACAGTTATCTTTCTGCACATCGCGCTGATCTAGACTTGCGCAGTGTCGCGTCATCTTGCGCAATTGTCACGATGCTACGCAACTCACTTACCCAAAACACCTACCAACAGTACCAAATAGATCATAGAGTTATCATTTGTAAAGGCTTCAAACTTAGCTGTTGAAGCCCCAATTGTGTATGTGGATGAAAAGAATGTCTAAGGCTTGCAACACATGGAGAAGACTAGCCAAAGGCTTCAAGCAATCCCATGCAATTATTTATTTATCCTTGAGCTATTTGAGGTAGTGATCTCCCACAGATACTTCTTTATCCTCCGCTGGATTTTGTGAGTTTGATCCATAGAGGATCTATTTCCCATATTGGAAAACAAGGTGGGTGATAAGAAGAAAAGGAAAATCAAATCCAACTATGAAAGTAATCCTAATCTAAATTCAAGCTACCTAAAGATAATTTTTGAATTGATTTACAGATTATCCTGAGATATTTGAATAACAAGTAATTCACCACATTGACAGAAATGCAAATGAGATGATAAACTCCTTACTTAAATCACAATATTTTAATGAAAATTAAATGAGAGCAACTCAAGACTAAATCATTCAAGATAACTTGCATATACACATGTTAGTTGAAAAACCAACATATAAGCTGTAAAACTTTCACTGTTTAATCACTTACAGAAACAGATAAGATAGTTAAAGAAATAGATTCCTTAAAGCTTTGTCAAAGCATTAATCAGTAACAAAGAGAAATCAAGGTTATGAGTGAACACATTTATTAATTGCAAGTAAATCACAGCATCATCTAGCCATTTGAAACAAGAAAAATTGAAATCTGTCAAAGAAACTCAATCAGATCATAGACAAGATATATGAAATAACGGTACTGTATTTATTCAAAATTTTTCAATAAATTACATAAACCTTAGGAAAAATAGAGGTTTTTTTCAGTCTCCTCTACCAATCTTTCCTTCTACAAATGTCCCTCATGGTAGCAGCTTTTCTGTTCTGAAAGAGAAATCTCTCATCCAAGCGCCCCTCCCCTAACTCAGACCTTTGGGTCGATTTTATAGAAGAGACAACCAATGGAAGGATCGGATCCAACCACCAGAAATATGGTTCGTTTAGCTCCTATCCAAACTGGCCACAACCAAATTCTGAAAATACTCCTATGTTCGGGCATGCTTTTCTCCAAATCAGTTGAGAGATCTCACAAACAGACCATAATTAGGAGTAAAATACCCCATTTGTGAAGGGGGTTTTCAACAGTTTTATCATATTCTTCGCGGTTTGATGGAAAACGGAGCCCGAAATTAGCCTCCTCCAACTGATGTGCGATCCATGTTTTGTTATTTCTTGACAGTTCTGTAGTTGCCTGTAGTTTCCATTTGATGATGTGGCTTGGATCTTCTGGAAGAAATTATATTTCCTTTGACATCCTCTTTCAGATCTGACAATCGTTCCTATCCCTTTAATTTTTATCCCTACACATAAAAAAATGTAATTCATATAAATTAACATAAAAAACGCTTATCATGGATTGAGAGAAAAGTAAAACTAATTAAAAGCATAAAAATGTTTTCATTTGAAGTCCGTGAGATATTAATAAATCTCTTGTGATTCATGGCATGATCCTTCAATAATTATTTACTATTGCATCATGTAATCCTTTATTTATTTCTTGAAACATTTAATTGAATCTATTATCCATCTTGATAATTTTCCAAATAAACTAAATCAAGCAAAACTCCAAAATCTATTTCCCTGAAATATTGAAAATGGAATGTCAGGAAAGAAATTCTGAATTTGAAAAAATCATCAAACCAAATATCAAAACCAAATAGAAACCCTAAGTAGAAACTAAAACTACCAAAATTTTTAGACTCGTAAATAAATTAAATTATAACATAAGATAAGCTTAGGATCCGAAAAAAATGTGGGAATGAAAAAGTGGAAAAAATGATTTCTGCAACCTGCAATTGGGATGCGGGATGGGGGATCTCAAAAATATCAAAATTTGTTTCAATCCGTCCCACAATCCGCATCCCACATGCGGGATACGAGTTGCCGGAAGAAATTGAGGAAAGGTTGAATTTTAGCAAAATTAAAAGTTCAGCAAGCACATGCAAATGATTGGAAAGATTTTAAAAATGAAAATTTTTAATTTTCTTTAAAGAAATATTTACAAAGTGAAAGAAAATCCAATATAGAAAACCCTAAACCTAGAAATTATAAAAAACATTTATATTTAATTATTAAGAAAATAAATGTTGGAAACAAGTTACATATATAGAAAAGAATCACTCCTATAATATAGGAGAGTTAATGAATTCCATAAATAAGTTTCTAACATAATCATTTTTCAAAAATAGAAAACAGAGAAAATAATATTTCCTTTTGCAGAATAATAAATGAAAATCCCTTTAAATTGCAAAATGGAAAAATAGAACTTATATTTTCAAAATCAAATTAGCTTATTGAAAATAAAAGACTTAACCATGATCAAACTAATTTCACATTAGTGAATGTTGAATTCTAATTCCACAAATTTCCAAATAATCATAAAGCAAATCTTATAGAAATTAGGGAATTTAGGACTCAAACAAACTAAAACATGTGTTCTTTTAATTTTCATAACGTCAAATTGTGTATAAATTTAATATATGGGTTTAATGAAATACACAAGTTAAGTTAATGAAAGTTAAAACATAACCATGAATATTTAAAATATTTCAATAAGCTTAAACTAAACATTAAAAAACATTAAAGTAATATAAGCAAATAACCAAAAGAGTAAGATTATTTGTAATACTTACATTATGATTCTAGGCATCCATATGTGAAAATAAAACTCTATCAAGATGAAATATCAAACTAATGCAATATACAAAATCATGAGAGAAGAAATGATAAGTTCAATCTGAATCCCAAAGCGAAGGTAATAACCATCCATTATCTCAAATAATCAATTTGTGCAGTGAAGACCAAGCTTAGGTGGGGAATTTTGAAGATAACAAGGTAAGATAACCACCAAGATCATAGAAGAAAATCAAATGAGTAAAATATAAAATATAATCTAGAGATCAATAAGAAAGGAAACAATCCAAATAATACCAAAGTTCTAGAATGCGGGAGAAGAATTGCGCGCATTTATTTCACAAATATACGCACCCTTTCCTCAATCTGTAATCCATAATTGTAGGTTGCGGAAACACACAACACAATCTTAAATCAAATACTTCCCACAATCTACAATCCTCAATTTGTGGGATCTAGGATGTGGAATGAAAACTCACAAATAGTAAACTTCAAGATCACGCAATCCGCATTGCGGGTTGCGGGTTGCGGGAAGTAGTCTTGAGAAAACCACCAAAAAGCACTCAAAACATGCATATATCTGAAGAATTTAGCTAATTCAAATCATAGAACTTATGATAAATGTTTTGGGGACCCCAAAACAACGTAAGAAATTCAAAAAACTTACCCTACATGTAAAATTAGGGTTCTCAATGTTTTATTGAAAGCATGGGATCTGTTGTGCCTACAACAAATGGCGACATGCTTGGATGAAGCAGTTATGTCTGAATTAGAAAGATAGTATTTGTATGTGTATAAAGGAGTGAAAGATGAGACTTTTACCAAGAAGAAAACATCCCCTAAAACATGTGTACCATATTAACAAGTCAACCTTTTAAATATTTACCCAACTGTAATTGATATTTTAATAATTCCCTTCTAACTATCATTGAAAATATAAAGACAAACATCGATTGATTAGATTTCTAACAAAATATGTTCTTTATTGAAACTTGCTCTAAATGAAAAATTCATGATGACTAGAAGATGTTATCTTTATGTTTTACCTCTAATACCATAGACATGGCCCTGCTTCCAGCAAGCGTCTATAGCCTCGACAAGGTTACCTTTTAACCCAATAAGCTACTTTTATCTCATCCACTAGTTAAATATGCGAGCTTATCAATCCTTGTTAAAGATTTCGATTCCTATAAAGAAGCTGGAAACCACTACACCGACTTTAGTAATAGTGTCATTCACACCAACTTATAGATAATGAGCGGGCTGGCTCGTGATGAGACCCCCCGTCTTGCAACCGTTTTTGCGGCTACAAGCCAGTACCCTGGCCTGATGAACAGATATTAATAAAGTCATTCCATAAGAAGGTATGATCATGAATAGGTTGGCCTGTAATAAGACCTCCTATTTCCCAACTTACTCCTAGAGAGGTTAAAGAAAAGAATTGAGCTAAGTTTAATGTTAATCCCATAAGAGATTACTTAATGGATGGGGAAGCGACTAATCTCCTTAAGAGAGAGGGATGGCATTAAGAGGTTTTAGATGATAACAATGCAAGCCCCACTCATTTGCTCCTAAAGAAGGATCCCATTAGAACATAATGCAGAAATTAGTTAAAATAGCTTTGCGTATTAATTTGTGATAATTAGAAAAATAAACAATGCAGCTAAGTTTATATATAAAGGTAAAACTTGAAAAGTGTTCCACCACGGGAAAAGGGATAATCTCTCCTTGAAATCACCTTGAAAATATTTCTTCACATAAAAGATTTCAAAATATGTAGGCTTGGAATGACTAACTTGCGCTAGAGTACCATTAACTAAAGATCAACAATCCCCTATCAAAAAGGTTTGATAAATAAAGCATAATTCAAAATTGGAATCAATTTTTGATGATTAACTTTTCAACCTTTCGCCCCGATGCAAATTATTATGAAACTAAGAAATCCAAATCAATCAATTCAAAGATGAAACAAAAAGTGATCTAATCAAATTAAAATCAAAACTATTCTATTCTACACCTATCCCTACACTATTCTAAAAGCTAAGTATAATCAAATTTCCAATGCAACCAGTTATGTAACTTGAAACCTGCAAAATAAAACAAGTTATGTATTAGTATTGGAAATCGCAATACTTTAAATGGAAACATTGGAAAAATCAAATCAATTTTCTTATGTACAAAGAATGAAGGATTCGTGGAAACCTTTTGACAAATGATTCTTCCAACCAATCAAAAATCGAATCATAAAAATTATGTTGAAAGTGACATGATGTTTGTAATGCATTCATGGAAAAAAACTGATATCTCATGAGGATCATAACTAAAATGAATCTTATCAGTAATATGATTAAAGAATTGTGAAAGGGATTCAGTGAAAAATAAATTCTTTAAAACAACATTATCATTAATCAATTGGGAAGGAACAAAATGACAATTTGGTATTACCTTAAAATCAATAACCTCATTGTGTCCTTCAATTTGAAGCTTAGAATTAATTACATTAGATCCATATGTGGTCATCATGCTGCAATAAAATATAACCATATCTAATACAACATGAGAAAATATTGTATCCCTTTCGATATTGCAGATTGAATCATAATCCCTAATGACAGGAGATAAAGTAGATGAAAATGAATTTATTACATGAGTAATGGAAGTGAGAATATTATTGTTTTTTTCATGGTGATTTAGAGATAAACTGGATCAGTTTGAAAATTATTAACATACAAATGTAATATTTGATCAGAAAAAATATCTAGATACAAAGAGAAATAAGTTTTAGAATGTAAAAAATTAAATTCTCCTTTATTGATAAAATAACTTTCATTAATTGTTTCAAGAGAAACATAATTAGTAAAAATCTGATCTAATAATGAATTTTGAATGATGGGACCTGAATGATCATGAGAAGAAGATAATGTAATATCAATAATAGAATCATTGTTAGAACATTCAATTGTTGGATCTAGAATATTTAATTCTTCTTCCACTGTATATTCTATAACAAGAGTTTCAGGATCGTTATTTAATATAAGAGTTGAATTACAATCCTTATTCTTGTGTTCATGAAACTGTGTATCACAACATCCTAATTCTTGTGTATACACAACAATTTCATTATCTTGAATGGAATTAACAAGATTAGATTCTAAATCAACATTGACTGGTGAATCGAAATTATCAATATGCATTATTAATTTCAGATTTATCATTCTTTTCTAAATAAAGTGTGTTAGAAAGAGAATTAAGATGGGAAAACCAATAAATAATGTCATTTTCAGAAAGTTGGTGTCTCTCATGAAATCTGCAACATATTATCATAAATCTGGAAAAGAAATCATCAAGAGATTCATCTTTGTATCTACAAAGATTTTCTAATTCGAAACCAAGATTTTTATAACCATAATTCTCATGAGCACAAAGAAATAATTGTGTGAATTGTTTTCATGAGTGAATAGATTTAGCTAGTAGAAATTCATACCAACACTGAATTATCCCTTCGAAAGTAGTGGTAAACATTCTGCATCTTTCATTCCCATCAGATACATTTATAAAATCACAAAAATCATTAAATTCAGAAAGTTGTTGAGATGCAGAGATCTTACCTTCTCTGTTGAAGCTCAATCGTTGCAAGAAATTAGTTGTCCCTCTAGCAATACTTCTAGCAGACCTAGGAAAAATGAAAGCATGATCTAGAATAGTGATATGAGCCATTTTCAAAAAATAAATGAAGTTAAAGAAAAACAACTGAAAGGTGTTAGGATATTTAGACACTTAGGAGTTAGTTAAGATCAACTTTTGTAATATATCTGTTAGGTAAAGTGTGTTTCTTTAGTATGCATTAGTATGCATTTGTAAATATTCTAATTTGACGGTCATAGTATTCTCTAGACATAAAGTGATCTGACTGTTCAACATCTCTTAGATCATACCTACCATTGATCTGTGGCTTAATACCTGATTGGTCCATGATCTCTATTTAAAGAGCATGGAGGGTCCTTGGCTAGTTGATCGATTATGAGAAGCTCATGTAACTTTCTTTCTTTTGCATAATAAATTGCTCCAAGTAGCTATTTGGCTGGGGCCGTGGACTGTTTCCCTCTTGAGGATTTTAACCATGTGACAAACATCGGTGTATTGATCTTTGATTCATTTGTGTGAAGTGGTTTCTCTAGGTGTTCGGTCTTTTGGAAGTACCCTGTGTACCCAAACATGGTATCAGAGCATAGGTCTCAGGTTCAATTCCCTCGAGCTACGCCGAAGGTAGGGTGTTGGAGTATCAGGCACCTCCACATGGTATAACCGCCGCACCTCTAGGAATATAAAAAAAGTGGACTAACCGGCACTCCTCGTGATAGGATCTTCTGTCGAGTTTCAAATATTCACCAACATCTACAGGTTTTGGTGTAACGGAAAACCTTACATGGTATCAGATTGTTTATGAAGAGTCGCTTTCGGTTTTGTTCAAAATCTAGAACCGATGTTGCCAAAACTTTGAAAGGGTTTCTGGTTCTATATTTTCTATGCATTTGTGGCCTATGGGAGCTATCCCATTGCGTCCGAAGCATCATTTCCATTGAGAAATAGTTTTCATTTCACTGAAAAACATTTTTGTTTGTTCCAGCAACACCCATTTCGGCAAATCTGAAGGTATAATGTTACAGTGACGGTTTTGTTTTTTGTTTTTTTAAATCTCTCATATTTTATCAGTTTTATTATTAGATCTTTACTATTTTAGTCTCAAACTATTGCCTTCCCTGGCTGCGTATGCTCTTTTCCGTGCACCTTGCGTGATCGCAGTGAATTAGAAACAGAAAGGGAAAGTTTTTTTTCTTGTCTTCTCAGCTACATATGCTCTGTACTATGCACATTGTGCGATCACGGGGAATCAAAAACAACGAGAAAACTTGAAAACGTAGACTTTCTAGGTAAGCTAACCAAGATCTAACCCCACCCCATTGTGTGGAAAAAGTGTTTTTGTTTTTGTTTTTCATTTTTTTTTGTGATTTGCAGAAAAAAAATGGCAAGGACAAAGAACAAGAGGAAAGAGTAAAATAAAAAGCCCCCTTCCTCTTTCCATTCTTTTACGTACTTTTTAAACTTAGCTCACTTGGTCCAAAGTTGCTTTATTCCTTAATAGGTCTTGAGTTCAAGTATTATTAAGCTACTTTTTAGTGCATGCAATTTCTATTTTGAAGTTACCTTATTGTAAAAGTGCATCTCACTTAAATAAAATAAAATAAAAAGTGATTCACTTAAGCCTTTTAATTTATTGCCGCACTATTTAAAGTAACATTATTGTAAAAGTGAACATCACTTATTCTACAAAGTGGTTCACTTAAAAGCAAATTTATTGTAAAGAGATTGTCAAAGGTTGATCTTGGGAAGAGGGGGGTTCTTTTTTTTAGTTGGTTAAGTTAATATTTGCCACGACACTATTGGAGACATCTTCAACATTTTCTTTGATCAAGCATAACTTCATCATCCAGAATCAGTTTTAAGTGCCGTTTTTTTAAAACTGCATATTTTTTTGAGCTCTTTGCATCCAGACAGTTAGTTTCTGTTCTTTCAGACATTATTTTATAGTATGGCCACCCCTTGTGATATTATACTTACAAGTTCTAACTATTTCTCATGGAAATCTCGTATGGAGGATGTTCTGCGAAGTAAGGGACTTTTTAGGATAACCTCAGGGAAAGAAACAGAACCCACTAATGATGATAAGAAAATTAAATGGGCAAATAGATGTGATGAAGCTCATGGATTGATTGGGATGTCAATCTCTACTGATTTATGATTCCACATATTTGAAATTGATGAACCTAATATAGCTTGGGAAAAGTTGGAATCTGTGTTTGGTAAACATAATGAAATCTGAGGTCATCAACTTGAGAATGAGTTGATTTCCTTGAATCCAAATGATTTTTCATGCATTCAAGACTATTTATCTAAATATAAAACTCTTAGAATCTTATGTGCAGAATGCAAGATTAAGAAAGAAGACAAACAATGTATTTATCATATTCTTTTCAAACTTGGACCTACATATTATGTTTTTGCATCTACATTCTACTCCATGAAAGAATCCTTGACTGCAGCTAGCTACCAAGAGCCTAGTCTTGAATCCTTTTGTGATTCCTTAATTAGAGAGAAAGATAAGCTCATTCATCTTGGAATAATTAACAATGCAGATACATTTGGGAAAGTCCTATTGTCCCAACAGAAGAAAATTCCAAGCCTCCCAAAAAACAAAATTTTCGCAATAATAAGCCAAACAACAAGGGTCCCAAACTCTCTTAGTCAACTCCTTATTTAAAAAATGACAAAGGATCCAAGCAAAAATGAAAGAAGACTGAGCATCATTTCATTTTTTGTGGAAAATATAATCATGATGAATCTAAGTGTTTTAAGAAGATGGTAGCCTTGGAAGAAGCAATGAAAAAGAACCACATCAGCCTAGATTCGTCTTCAGAATCTACCTCTCATGGAGATGTACTTTGTGCTTCTGGTTACTCTTATACTGCATCTTATCATATGGTTAAGGACCAAGCCATCTTTTCTACTATGCATGAATGTAACACCAAACAAATATTTGTTGGTGATGATATATCTCTAAGTGTTGTAGGATATGGAACAGTTCCAGTAGAAAATGGTCATTTCAGTGATGTACTATGTGTTCCAAAACTTTCCTGCAATTTCTTATCAGTCTATCAAATTATTCATTCAGGTGAAGGTAAAACTATGACGTTTACACCTCACCAAGTTGTAATCAAGGATTTTAAAAATCCTTAAAATGTCCTTGCTACTGGAATTGTTGATGATATTACTAGGTTGTACAAATTTAACAACTTTGGGTCATCACCTTTTCCTTCAGTTTTTGTTGCTCATGGTGATAACTTGAGCAAACTTTGGCATGAGCAATTTGGTCACTTAAATTATCGCTCATTGTAACAAATATGTAAAGACAATATGGTGACTGGTCTTCTGATGGTATCTTACAAGGATGGTTTTTAATCCGGTTGTGTACTCAAAAAACATTATCAAGACTGTTTTGACAAACGTGCCTCTTGGCATGCCTCGGTTCCCTTGGAGCTTGTGCATAGTGACTTGTGTGGCCCTCTTCCATCTGCTTCATTTTCCGACTTCAAATATTTCTTAACTTTAATTGATGACTACTCTAGACGCACTTGGGTTTACTTCCTAAAACTTAAGAGTGAAGTATTTAACATGTTCTTGGCCTATAAGGCCCTTGTTGAAAAACAATCTGGTCATCAAATTATTAAGTTAAGATCCGACAATGGAGGAGAATATGTTAACAACAAGTTCAATAATTTTTGCACTGAACAAGGAATCCAACAACAGCACACTATTCCATATACACCAGAACAAAATGGTGTAGCTGAATGGAACAACCGCACCTTAAAAGAAATGGCTAATTGTATGATCCAATCTAAGGGACTAAGTCTTCAATATTGGGCTGAGGCCATAAATTGTGCAAATTACATATTTAATCACACACCCACTAAATTTTTACAGGATATAACATCGGAAGAAGCATGGAGTAAAATTAAACCAGATGTAAGTCACTTTCGTGTGTTTGGTTGTGAAGCATGGGCTCGCATTCCAGATGAAAAATGGAAAGCATTGTAGCCTAAAAGTGAAAAGTGCATATTTGTTGGATATTTTGAATATGTAAAAATGTTATAGACTTCTTCATCCCCGTTCACATGATATAATTATTAGAAGAGATGTTAAATTTGATGAAAATCTCTTAGCCTACGAGCCTAACTTAGCGGGTGTGCCATCTTTGGCCTACAATCCTGATTCAGTGATTGTGCCTTCTTCTTCTTCTTCCAACTTCCTTGATAGGTTTCCAACTCCAAATTCTGATTATGACAGTGAGGATGAAATTCCACCTCCACCTACTCATGTTCCTCCAATTGCACCAGCACCCATGCTTCCTCGATGGGTCCGTTCAATATGTGAAGTAGCTGGTGATCTTGTCGGTGATCCTAGAGATCAACGTCGAACACGTTCTCAGTTTCAATGATCCTTTTCTCTTTTGGCTCAAGTTTCTGAGAATCATGATCCATAAACTTTTGCATAAGCTTCAGGAAATCCAGATTGGGATGCAGCTATGGATAAAGAATATCGTTCCTTAATGGAAAACGATACTTGGGATCTTGTTCCTCTTCCAAAAGGAAGAAAACTTGTTAGATGTAAATGGGTATATAGAATTAAGTATGCATCAGATGGAAGTGTTGAAAGACTTAAGGAAAGGTTAGTTGCCAAATATTTTTCCTAAGTTGAAGGGATTGACTATAATGAAACCTTTGCTCCTGTCGCGAAAATGAATTCCATCTACCTTGTTCTTTCCCTTGCAACCTTACATAATTGGGAAGTCCATCAAATGGATGTCAAGTCTACCTTTTTACATGGTGATTTACAGGAGGAAATTTACATGGAACAACCTCCTGGATATGTTCAGGAAAACTCTAGCCTTGTTTGTCTCCTTAAGAAATCCTTATATGGCCTTAAGCAAGATTCTAGAGCTTGGTATGCCAAAATGGATAGATTTCTCCTTGACACTGGTTTTTCTAGATGTCATTTTGACCCCAATTTCTATACCAAGAAAGTAGGAAACCATCTCATCATACTTGTTCTTTATGTTGATGATCTTATCCTTACTGTTAGTGACCCTAAACTTATAACCCATGTGAAGTCTAGTCTTAAGAAAAATTTTGAAATGTCAGACTTAGGACATTTGCATTATTTTCTTGGTCTCCAAGTCTTGCAAACCAAAGAAGGAATATTTATTTCCCAGTATAAGTATGCTTATGACCTACTTCGTCACTTCCACATGGAAGATTGTAAACCATCCCCTTCTCCCTTCCAGTCTGGAGTCAAACTTTCTGCCACTTCAAACTTCCCCTGAAGTAGATACCACCTTGTATCGTCAACTTGTTGGTAGTCTTGTTTACTTGAGTCATTCTCATCCTAACCTTTCCTTTTCCATTGGTCGTGTTTCTCGTTATATGGAAACTCCTCATGAAAGTCATTGGAAAGTAGAAAAAATAATACTTCGATATATTGGAGGTACAATTTAGTTTGGGATTCATTACAGTATAGGGGGGAAACCTTTGTTGGTTGGTTTCACTGATTCAGATTAGGCTGACGATCCTAATGATCAAAATTCTACTGCAAGTTATGTTTTCAGTATGGGATCTGGACCTATCACTTGGGCTTGTAAGAAACAACAAGCTCTTTCTCTTTCTTCAGCAGAAGCAGAATATCGAGCTGCAGTTAGTGCCAGTTAGGAAGCTTTATGGCTTCGACAGATGCTTTCAGAGTTTCGATTCGAGCAGTAGCAACCTAATCCACTTTGGTGCGACAATCAAAGTGCCATGAAGCTTTCCAAATATCCAGTTCTACATCAATGCAGCAAACACATTGAGATACACATGCACTTCATCAAAAATCATGTTCATGATCATGTTCTTGAAATGCTCTATTGCCCTACAGATGATCAAGTTGCAGACATCTTCACCAAGTATCTTACAGAAGCGAAATTTTCTAAACTTCAATATATGTTAGGAGTTCAGGAATGTATCCTTAAGGAGGTATAGGCTCTAATTCCTCCTTCCTTCTCCTAATAGTGTCACTTTTGTAAATCCTTCAATCCTATCCCAAGTTGTTCTTAAGGGGGGATGTTAGGATATTTAGACAGTTAGGAGTTAGTTAAGATCAACTTGTGTAATATATCCATTAGGTAAAGTGTGTTTCTTTAGTATGCATTTGTAAATATTCTAATCCGACGGTCACGATATGCTCTAGAGATAAATTGATCTGACGGTTCAACTTATCCTAGATCATACCTACCATTGATCTATGGCTTAACACCCGATTGTTCCATGATCTCTATTTAGAGAGCATGGAGGGTCCTTGGCTAGTTGATCGATTATGAGAAGCTCATGTAACTTTCCTTATTTTGCATAATAAATTGCTCCAAGTAGCTATTTGGTTGGGGCTGTGGACTATTTCCCTCTCGAGGGTTTTAATCACGAGACAAACATTGGTGTATTGATCTGTGATTCATTTGTGTGAATTGGTTGCTCTAGGTGTTCGGTCTTTTGGGAGTACCTTGTGTACCCAAAAAAAAGGGCTTGCTTGCCTGTCGGCCCTCCTTCTAGCGCCATTTGTTGAAGCCCCAGTTGTGTATGTAGTTGAAAAGGATGTCTAAGACTTGCAACACACGAAGAATACCTAGCTAAAGCCTTCAAGCAATCCCATGCAAGTATTGCTTTATCCTTGAGTTGTTTGAGGTAGTGATCTCCCATGGATACTTATTTATCCTTGGTTGGATTTTGTGAGTTTGATCCACAGAGGATCTGTTTCCTAGATTGGAAAACAAGGTGGGTGATAAGAAGAAAAGGAAAATCAAATCTAACTATGAAAGTAATCCTGATCTAAATCCAAGCTACCTAAAGAGAATTGTTGAATTGATTTACAGATTATCCTGAGATATTTGAATAACAAGTAATTTACAACATTGACAGAAATGAAAATGAGATGATAAACTCCTTACTTAAATCACAATCTTTTAATGAAAATTAAATGAGAGCAACTCAAGACTAAATCATTCAAGATAACCTGCATATACACATGTTAGTTGAAAAATCAACATATAAGTCGTAAAACTTTCACTTTTTAATCACTTGTAGAAATAGATAAAGACGGTTAAAGTATAAATTCCTTAAAGCTTTGTGAATGCATTAATCAGTAACAAAGAGAAATCTAGGTTCCGAGTGAACACATTTATCAATTGCAAGTAAATCACAGCATCATCTGGACATTTGAAACAAGAAAAATTGAAATCTATCAAAGAAATTCAATCAGATCATAGACAAGAGATATGAAATAACGATACTGTATTTATTCAAAGTTTTACAATAAATTACATAAACCTTAGGAAAAACAGGGGTGTTTTTCAGTCTCCTGTACCAATCTTTCCTTCTCCAAAAAGTCCCCCGTGACAAAATATTTTTTGTTCTGAAAGAGAAATATCTCCGCTGAGTCCCCCTCCCCTAAATCAGACCTTTGGGTCGATTTTATAGAAGAGATGAGTAATGGAAGGATCAGATCCAACCACCAGAACTCTGGTTCGTTCAGCTCCTATCCAAACCGGTCGCAACCAGATTCTGAAAATACTCCTCTGTTCATGCATGCTTTTCTCCAAATCAGTTGAGAGATCTCACAAATGGACCATAGATAGGAATAAAATACCCCATTTGTGAAGTGGGTTTTCAACAGTTTGGCAGATTCTTCACGGTTTGATGGCAAACGGAGCCCGAAATTAGCCTCTTCCACCTAATGTGCGATCCAAGTTTTGTTATCTTCTATAAGAAATTCTATTTCCTTCGATCTCCTCTTTCAAATCTGGAAATCTCTCCTATCCCTTTAATTTTTATCCCTACACATCAAAAAAATGTAATTCATATAAATTAACATAAAAACTACTTATCATGGATTGAGAGAAAAGTAAAACTAATTAAAAGGATAAAAATGTTTTCATTTGAAGTCCGTGAGATCTTAATAAATTTCTTTTGATCCATGGCATGATCCTTCAATAATTTTTTACTATTGCATCATGTAATCCTTTATTTTCTTGAAAAGTTTAATTAAATCTATTATCCATGTTCATCATTTTTCAAATAAACTAAATCAAACAAAAATCCAAAATCTATTTCCCCTAAATATCGGAAATGGAATATCGGCAAAGAAATTTTGAATTCAAAAAATCATTAAACCAAATAGAAACCCTAAGTAAAAACTAAAACTACCAAAATTTACGGACGCGTAAATAAATTAAATTATAACATAAGATAAGCTTAGGATGAATGAAAAAGTGGAAAAAATGACTTCCGCAACCCACGGGATGTTGGATGCCGGATCACAAAAATATCAAATTTTGATTCAATCCATCATGCGGGATGCGGGTTGAGGGAAGGAATTGCGGAAAGGTTGAATTTTAGCAAAATTAAAAGTTTCGCAAGCGCACACAAATGATTGGAAAGCTTTAAAAAATGAAATTTTTTAATTTTATTTAAGGTTGTATGAAATAGATTGAAATAAAACAATAATAGAGAAAATATTAAAAATCTAGAAATATTTACAAAATGAAAGAAAATCCAATATCAAAAACCCTAAACCTCGAAATTATAAAAAACATTTACAATTTAATTTGCAAGAAAATAAATGTTGGAAACAGGTCACGAAAATAATCACTCCTATAATATAGGAGAGTTAATGAATGTCATAAATAGGTTTCTTAACATAATCATTTTCCAAGAATAGAGAACTTAGAAAATAATATTTCTTTTTGGAGAATAATAAATGAAATCCCTTTAAATTGCAAAATGGAAAAATAGAAGTTATATTTTCAAAATTAAATTAGCTTATTGAAAATAAAATACTTAACCATGATCAAAATAATTTCACATTCATGAATGTTCAATTCTAATTCCACAAATTTCCAAATAATCATAAAAGCAAATCTCATAGAAATTAGGAAATTTAGGACTCAAACAAACTAAAACATGTGTTCTTTTAATTTTCATAACATCCAATTGTGTATAAATTTAATATATGGTTTTAATGAAATACACAAGTTAAGTTAATGAAAGTTAAAACATAACCATGAATATTTAAAAGATTTCAATAATCTTAAACTAAACATTAAAAAACATTAAAATAATATAAGCAAATAACCAAAAGACTAAGATTATTTACAATATTTACATTATGATTCTAGGCATGCATATGTGAAAATAAAACTCTATCAAGCTGAAATATCAAACAAATGCAATATCCAAAATCATGAGAGAAGAAATGATAAGATCAATCTGAATCCTAGAGTGAAGGTAATAACCATCCATTATCTCGAATATTCAATTTTTGTAGTGAAGACCAAGCTTAGGTGGGGAATGTGAAAGATAACATGGTAAGCTAACCACCAAGATCATAGAAGAAACTCAAATGAATAAAAGAGAAAATATAAGCTAGAGATCAATAAGAAAGGAAACAATCCAAATAATACCAAAGATCTAGAATGTGGGAGAATAATTATTGGCATTTATTTCACAAATATACGCACCCTTTCTACAATCTGCAATCCATAATTGTGGGTTGCGGGTTGTGGAAACACACAACACAATCATAAATGAAATACTTCCCACAATCCGCAATTTGCGGGATGCAGAATGAAAACTCACAAATAGTAAACTTCAAGATCTCGCAATTCGCATTCCGGGTTGTGGGTTGCGGGAAGTAGTTTTCAGCAATCCACCAAAAAGCACTCAAAACATGCATATATCTGAATAATTTAGCTAATTCAAATCATAGAACTTATGATAAACATTTTGGGGACCCCAAAACGACTTAAGAAATTCAGAAAACTTACCTTACATGTAAAATCGAGGTTCTCATGTTTTATTGAAAACATGGGATCTGTTTTGCCTACAATAAGTACCCACTAGATCATAGAGTTATCATTTTCAAAAGGCTTCAAAATTGAAGAATAGTCCTTGAAATTACATGCAAAGCCTTAGCACCGGGACATTCAATGTGTAAGATATTTTAACACTTATGTGGTGTCAATACTTTTCTCAGCAATTGGACAAGGAACTGATGTTCTTGGTAAAGCATTTAGTATGCAGTGAATGTATCCCACATCTAAAACACGAAATATTTTCATTATTCTACATTTGTAGTTGTTTATAGTGTAATGAATGAACTCGTGGAATTATTCCATGGCATTTGGCATGAGTTGTTTGAGAATAGAACTTGGTAATTGAATAGGTGCATGACGAGTAGTTTGCAATCAATGGCCAAACAATAGCTTACTGTCACAAATGACAAAATAAGATCAGATGCATGTGCATGGAAATCCAAGTATGGAAACCCCCAAAAAAACATGTGTGCATGCGTGCGTGTACATGCACACACACACACACACACACACTTTTCAAATCATAAAACCATCATTTGAATATCCTAGTCCATGAAAATAGGTTTTGGAAATCACAACTTGAATGGTAAAAATATTGTTTGAAATGTGGTACCTACCCCTATTTATAACCATTTGACCTAGAATTCAACTAGCTTATTCAAGGGATCCATATCTTTGTTCAAAAATTTGTTACCACCATCGTGATCAGGATCATGAGCTCTTCATCATGGAAACATGCATTTTATTCACCACAAACTTCATTGAGACCCTCTTTTCGACCATTTCCCCAGGTATGTTTCTCCTTTTTTTTGGACCATTTTCATGTTGAAATTTTTACCATGTACACCATTACAGTATGAGATTTGTTTAAGTGTTTAAGGTCTAAGTTGAACAACTTCAATTTCTCCCTCATTGGCGCATTGTAGGACTATTAGGTATATCTCCCTATCCATGTATATCTAGGCATTGTATCACATCTATGTACACTGCATATATCCAATTATTACATTAATATCCTTAAGGTTATCTTTTCCCATAAATTCACATCACACTATCCTTTATATGATGTCTTTATTATTCCATAGAATTCTACCATCATGGGTGCATTATCCATTACAACCCCTTGCATCAAGGAACCAATGTTGCTTCACAATAAATACCAAGTAATTTTTTCACCATCTCACCAAGGATGTCATGTATCTTCTCCTTATTACATTCCACTAAGCACCCCATCATATTCCTTGGCACATTATGGTTATGATTTATGAATGGTTTCTCATCCCCACCATTATAGTAGACCATTCTCATTTATCTCCATGTCATCAACCCCCGAGAAGACCCCCCATGGGGCTCTTCCATCTAACTATAATGCCATCAATGCTTGATTAACCTTGTAGGATAGAACTTCATAGTATTTATTCACTAGCAAAACATATTCTTATTGGTAACAATCCCCATAATTATTTTTATTCATTTGTACGAAAAGGTTCCTCAACAAAATAAAAATGCAGGAACAATTTCAGTTATCATTATTTATTCTTTGGGAAGCAACATCACTTATCACCCTTTATTGGTGTAATTACCTTGTGTCACTTACCATCCACCTATGAATACCTTCATCATTATCACTATCACCCTATTACATGAGCTTCTCTTCTCATTGTTAGTTTTTCTTAGATCTTATTATATTAGTTAGGATCTTTATCTGAAAGAATAAAAAGTACAACAATATGCATAAGATAGAACAGATACACGAGACACAAATATTTTTCACTGGGGAAACCATAAAGGAGAAAACCATGCAAACTTCCTCAAAATAGTACAGTCACAAATATTGTTTCATAAGATGATCAATCCTAGTAATAAGAAGTCTCCAACAGTTATATATCTCTCCTCTCTCTCTCTCTCTCTCTCTCTCTCTCTCTCTCTCTCTCTCTCTCTCTCGTGTGAACTTGAGTGAGTGTGAGGTGTATATAAATGAGGGATGGCACCTCCCTATTTATAATAATAAATTGATTGACCTATTACATGACTGGGGCCAACCTCTTACCCTAACAGGGTCGACTGATCCTAGAGAGACTCCAAAAATACATTACATGATTTTTCACTGGGGACTATTGGCTCAACTTAGAACGAAGGTTGTAACTCAAGGTTTATACACAATAATGACATCCAGAAAAGAGGTAAACATATCTTTGTTGGGGGTACAACAACATACAATGATAATATACATCAAAATTACTTTCGAAGTTACAAATATATCAACACTACCTCTTAACTAGGAATATTCTCTCTCTTCCATATTCATCATCACATAGTCATCATAATATATTCCTTTGTCATCATCTGCTTATCGATCATCGAAAGGTACTATCTATCATTGGAAGTTTCTATAGAGCAAGCCCTTTTTTGTGTTGGGTTTAGGCCTAGTCCTCATCCAGGTCTTCATCACATCTATGAGCAAGACATTGCAGGAACAATCCATGACCTTCTTTACATTGGAACGTCAATAACCTACATATCCTACCTTTATCTTGTCGTATCGAGAACATCTCTTTTGTCCTGCACAAAAGCAAAACATACAGAGAACACAAAGCACATCCCATATGTAAACCACCTATGTTTTATCACCATAGTAGTATGCCAGGATATTTCACATCATTAAGACAACCTGTAACATCTACTATGAAATAATATCCTAGGAGCACACTCAATTCATTACATCTCTACAAAATCAACCTGCGTTCTATTAGTAAAAGGAGAACATCCTAGGTGCACCTCAAGTACTTCATGAACTTATCATCTCCAACATGGGAACTCACACATATATAGATATATATGTAAGGACTTATTACAACTGAACAACCTACTACACTAGGGCTTTTACGTTCCAGGTCAACCTCAAAGACTCATTACATTTGAACACCCTGCATCCAAGATATTTTCTATTCAGAGATTATTCAGGGCATATTACATCTGAGTAACCTGCATACCATTCTAGGGATATTTTTACACTTGGACAACCCACAAGACTTATTACATATGAATAACTTGCGTACAATTCCAAGACTCATATTTGCATTCAGATAACCCATCTCAATATTGATTACGTCTGAGTAACCTATGTATCATGCTAGAACTCGTATTTACACTAAAAAAAACTGCATGACTGATTACGTTCGACCAACCTGCTGCACCATGGTATTTTTTTCTCAAACAACCTGTCTCATTTCCCATGTGAGATATCATGCATCTATTTCTTCTAGTCTCTCGGTATTTCTAGCATAGAAAAATATCAGGACTGATTACATCCAAGGACAACCTTTGAGATTCTCCCCTACTTATTACATCCAAGGATAACCTTTGATATTCTCTCGTACTTATTACATCCAAGGACAACCTACACAATTTATTAAATCTAAGAAACCTACAATATTCACTAGGATTTTACACTTAGACAACATGTCTCTGTAGCTATGTTAGAATTCATCACTCCCTCTTTCTAGAGGCATCATTCTGGATCACACCAATTCTTTCTCTAAAGTACTTGAAATTCACTCTAGCTAGAGACTTGGTCAACACATTGGATATCTTATAATATATTTTCATGTAGTGGAGCTTCACTACTCCTCTCTCCACCATATCCATGATATAGTGGAATTTGATATGTATGTGCTTCAACTTGTCATGGAAAATAGGGTTCTCCGACAGCTTCACACAACCATGATTTTCACAGAAGATACAATTCACATATAACTGGAGATAAAACAAATTAGACATTAGCATTTTTAGCCACATTGCCTTGTAACTAGTCTAGTAATAGGAAACATACTATGCCTCGACTGTACTCAGTGCCATGCATGATTGATTCCAGCTAAACCAAAATATCATGTCAAATACCAAATTGAAGCAACAACCCAAAGTGCTCTTCCTATCAATGGAAATACCTACCCAATATGAATCAACATAATCGTGTAGGTTAATATTCTTATTCACATCATACTTGATCCCATAATACATTGTACCTTTTAGGAACCTCAATACAGGATTTGCAGCTATCAAGTGAACATCTCTTGGATCCGTCAGGAATAGGATCAAGGTGTTCATCACAAATCATATGTCAGGTCTCGTATTTGTTAGATACATCAATGATCCAATCATATGATGATACATCGTGGCATCAACTAACTCAGATGAAGCATCACTCAAAAGCTTCAAGTTTGATTCCATAGGTGTGGTTATCGCCTTACAGTCCAACATTCTGAATATATTCAAAATCTCTACTAAATAATTTCCTTGAATAAGGAAAATCCCATCTCCATTATACCACACCTCCATGCCTAAGAATTAGTGCATAATCCCTAGGTATTTCATCTCAAACTCTGTAGCAAGTCTCCTCCTTGCATATTTAATGAGTTCATCATTGTCCTTTAGAAAAATTCATCGACCGACTTCTTTTTGCAGTAGCATCATTGGTCTTTTGCCTTCAACCTTGAAGTAAAGGTTGGAATCATGTTTACTCTTGGTAAAGAATTGCCTCATCAGGAGTCTATCCATCTTGTCGTACCATGTCCTTGGTGCCTTTTTCAATCCATACAAGGCCTTCTTCAACTTGCACACATGGGTCTTCATGTCACATGTCTTGAATCCCATTGGTTGTTCTATGTAAACTTCCTCCTCTACAACACCATTCAAGATTGTTGTATTGACATACATATGGTATATCTTCCATTTCATAATTGTATCCAATGCAAGTATAGTCCTAATGGAAGTGTACCTTGCCACGGGTGAAAATGTCTCTTTCTAGTATATGCCTTCTTTCTATGAGAATCATCATGCTACGAATATTTCCTTGTATTTATCGATGCTTCCATCTGCAGCATGCTTGATATTGTAGATACACTTTGAAGCCACGACAGACTTCTTTTTCATTATCAGAACTATCTCCCAGACATCATTCTTCATGATTGGCTGATACTCCTCGATCATGGAATCATTCCATTCTTTATTTTCTGAAGCCTCTTCATAGGTGGAAGGTTCCTTGTCAATGATGTCACACAACAAGGCCACATAGTTGTTGTAAGGTTTTGATTTTTTCCTTTCTCTATGCATTCCTTCTGGAGCGCCATACCTTTTTGCTTATTTTATGAGCTCACATGCCCATTCTGGTTTCCTCTTGTGGAAGTCCTTCTCAAGAAGTGTCTCTATCATCTCTTGTGGTTCTGCCATGTCATGACCTTCATTGTCTTCGAGAATTTATTCTACAACTTTCATACCTTGGACTCTCATTTCTTCAAGTTCCTCAACCTTTTGAATAGGTATCCTCCTGTATCTGAAGTATGTCGAGTCTTCATCAAAGGTTACGTCTCTACTAATGTCAATATTCTTGAATCCTGAGAAGTATATTTAGTATGCCTTTAATGTGTCACTATATCCTGCGAATGTACCCTTTCTACTAGAAGGATCGAGCTTGGTCCTCTTCTCCTTTGGGATATGTATGTACACCGGGAAGCCAAATATTCTAATATGGGTGGCATCTGCTTTCTCTCTTGAGAAATCCTCTTCAATAGTTTTTTTGTCAAGTAGTCGATGAGGAATATGGTTATGTACATACACATATGTCCTTGATGCTTCCACCTAAAGGTGCATAAGAATATCCTGGTCATGTAGCATTAGTTTCACTGCTTCCATTATTGTTCGGTTCTTTTGTTCCACAACCCCATCCTGCTGAGGATTATATGGAGTGCTCAACTCCCTCTTAATCCTAGACTCTCTACAAAGCTCCTTAAATTCTTCCAAGGTGAATTCTTTTTCATTATCTGATTGCAAAGTCTTGATATTCCTTTCGGTTTGGTTCTCGACCAAGGATTTTTATTCCTTGAACTTACTGAATACTTCGTTTTTCCCTTTCAAGAAATATATCTAAGTATTACGTGATAAATCATCTATAATGGAAACAAAGTGCACATACCCTATTAATGAGCTAGAAGACATGCATCCACATAAATCCAAGTGTATTATCTCCAATATTCCTTTACCCTTGCTTTCACTATTGGGAAATGTATTCTTTGCATTCTTTCCTTTTGGACATCCTTTGCAAATGACTTCACGATTTTCCTGTATCTCTGGAAGTACAGAGACTGCTTTGTTTTCCATCGGTAGTGCTATGTAGTCCACATGTGCAAGCATTTGGTGCCAGAGTTCACTTGGTTCTATTTACTCATGAACCAATGCTTGTTCAATCTGTCCTTTTAACTTGTACAAGACATCGTCTTGTTCACCAATCATTGTTGCATAATCAATTGTCTTTCCTTTAGGCCACATTAGAACTTGTTCATCGACAAATGCAACTCTCATTCAGTTTGGATCTAGTGCAGATATGGAGAGAAGATTCTTCTTCAATCCTTAAATATATAGCACATCCTTCAAATTTAAAGATTTCCTAGAGTCTATCTTGTATGAAGCTACTCCACTCTCTTTTATGGGGTATTGATAATCATCCCCAAGTTTCACCTTGTGAGGTGAATCATGCTCAGACATATTAACGAATTATTATTTTTATATCGTCGTCTGTCTAGAAGCCCAACTATCCAAAAGCCAATCATTGCTTCCATGTGAGATAATGCTAGTAAGTGTTGATATCATACTCTTCATGTGAATCATCATTCTCTCTTTTGGATATTTTGTTTATTAGTTCATCATCTTCAACAACATGAGCATGGCATCTCTTTTTCCAGATGGGACAGTCTCTTGCAAAGTGTCCCTTTTCAGCACAAGTATAACATCTAAAATTGGAAGGATCTCTCTTGATTTTCTTTTTTTCTTGTCCTTCTTCTTGTTGTGATGATAATTCTCATTCTTATCATTCATCTTGTAGTTCTTCCTGGTGTGAACTGTGAGAGCTTGATCTTCAGTTTCTCCCATATTCTCTTCTTGTTACGATTCAATATTCCTCTCATGTGCATTCTTCTCAGAGTCGATTGAAAGAGATCATCTTCCTTCTTGCACAGATTCCTTGAATGAATGATTCACATGATCTAGGGAGACTATTCAAGGTATGTTATAGTGGATTTCACCACACTAGGTGAATCACACATTGTATGGCCTTCCCCTGTCCCGCTGCAGACTCATTAGCCCCTATGGACTACTTTTTGTCTTTTGATGTGTCCTTGATCATCCCTAAAAACATAATAAAATTGATATACGCGGCTTTTACCCCGATAACCGTGTACATACGTGGATATGACCCCTATAGTCGCGTACATCGGGATGTGTGCATAATCCAAATCCTTTTGGACTTTTCCTTGACTTGGATCCGAATCATATGACTCCTGGCCTTCCATATGCCTTGAGATCGCACGAACTCGACCTTTCAGTATCCCTTTGAAAAGCTATATAAGGAACCCCTTGAGACATTGAAAGCATAAGAGAGAATTGAGAGTAATGAAACTATAGTCCATTGTTGCCAGAACTTATGCTTGAGTCTGCATCCCTTTGTCCCTTGGATCACTATTGTGTTCTTCCCAAGCTTTCCTGTTGCTAGTGAGCTTGCTATCTGAGTGATGGAGGATTGAGGTGGTGGAGGCCCAAGTGGGGGATTCAGTTTCTCAGGTTCGCAAACATGCCATCAGAGGTTGTCACTTGTAATCTCTGATTTATATTAATAGAAATATCTTTTCCTGTCCAGTAATGTGTATTTGAATGAATATGGTATCCATTGGAATATGTCAAATGTTTTTACATTATTGATTATATATGCTAGAATAGATCTAACACCATGATATATAGTATGCTTGTATTCTTTACTTGTTGTTGAGGAAGTATTTTATCAATTCAAGCTAAAGATTGGAAAGCTCAACAGGGATCTACTTCAATCATCCAGAATAAGGTACGAGGTTCGATCCTTTAGTGTTAGAGATTTTATTTCTATTGCATATTGGGAAATATTGATTTCTGGAGTCTAGCTGTCTGTTGTGGTACCCCAAGCCATAGGAATTTCTCTCCGTAATAGAATTGGCGACTCCGCTGGGGAGTTCCTAGTAGTTGTCCTTTGGGGGTTGATTTCTTGGCATTCAATGTATTTGAATTGCTCTCTCTCTCTTGTTTCTGTGTCGGGTATGGGGGCATGTATGCTTGGTAGAGCCTCATTCATGTGAAGTTAGTCTCATCCTGTCTGTTTGCCTTGGATTTGTGCATCTTTTTCTTCCTGTACGCGGGTTTGTGACTTACAGTCGCGTATACATGCTGTTTCCTTTGGGATTTCCGCGTATACACGTGGGTTCACTGCGCACAGTTGCATATACCCTGGTTTTTACTTTTTGTGGAAGATAGTGGATTGATGGGTGAATTCTGTTAGCTGCTGAGTCTCCTTTGGCACTACCTGAGTCTGTTAATACCTCTGTTTCTGACCAGAAACGTTTTTTTAGCCTAAATTTTTTCTTTTAGGAAAGTTCTTGTCATGGCATCTTTGATTTTTTGTTTGAGATTAGTGCATTAGAGTCCTTTTACCTTAGTACTTTGCTGGAATGCTGTTTATGTGTGCTTACAGAGTCTGGGGTGGGTAGAATCATTCTTTTTCTTTTTGTATCTCTTTATTTTCAAAAAATCCAAAAACATTTGCTTATCATCATGCATTGCATTTTGCACTTTGCATTGTACTTGCACTAGATCTATATTTGCTTTGGAGTAATAGTTAGGACTTCATATAGGGAAATTTGCATTCAGCATTTGAAGAAGAAATTGTGCATTACACGTAGTACTCATACCCTGTTTTCATGGACACAATGCATTTGCATTGATTGTTAGGTGTGCATTTTGCTTCTTGTTGCGTCATAACACCATTAGTTGCACGACCATATCCTATTTTTGAGTAATAAATCCAACTAAAATCAACGCTAATTAAAATGAATTACACTCTTTTCTTTTCTAGGGTGCACCAACAAGCTTAGGTTTTAGGATCTTGGAATAGTTCATTGTAAGTTAATTCTCCAAGATCACTAAATGACAGCAACTAGGTGTCTGTCCAGGGAGTGTGTGAAATACTTGGTATAACCAGTGTTCTCAGGATCCTCCTCTCAAAAGGGAGTTAAGCACGAGGTAGTGTGAGCAGTTGTTGATTGGGATAACCCCTAGTCGATAACTGTGTAGCACCGGCGATATAGCCAGGATTGTATTCGTATCTGGGGGCTCTTTCGAGAGTTTCGGGCTTTGCTACCCTGCCGATACGGTCAATCTCGCCTGCGACTGTCCACCTGAGCTTTGATTATCTTGAGGTGACCTTAGTGACCTTACCTAGGATATCGAGGGGGTACTTGTAGAGGTTATTCTAGATGTGTCCCGGCCAGGTTGGGGTCGGACAGCACAGTCGCTTTACACGTTGAAGCTGAGGGACACAATAATTGGTTACGTACCTCCGCTTGTGGTGACAAGGGCCTCTCAAGCCTCTCCTAGGCGAGACATACCGGCCACATTTGGGAGCTCACTTATCCAGCCCTTGTTTGCTTGCATTTGGCTTTAGATTTTATTAGTGATTGCTCTGTGCACGCTAGTTGGCCTAGGGTTGACGTAAATAGAGAGTATTTGCTATTTTTTGAGTCATTGTGGATTCGGGTGTGGTTCCGCGTCGTTCTCGTCGTTTAGTAGGACTTTCACCTTCTACTTATCCTCCTCCTTTGGGAAAGGGACCCAGAAAGTCTAGGTGGACTATATCACACATTGATTCACACACCATGGGAGATCATTCAGAGGATACATCTGAGCCACGTCCTCCTCCCATTCATGTTGATGATGGGGAATTCACTCCTACTTATGACCCTTCACCCGACCTAACTGAGTTAGGACCTGTGATTTTGGAGATAGGAACCATGCATGATAGACCTAATCATTCTAGGGTTGACCCCTCGTTGACACATTACCGGTATGGAATGCCGGAAGACGCTGAGACTCACTTTGAACCTGCCAGTACTAGCTACGGTAGTTATGCTACGACTGGTTTTCCTATGCATGATTTGGCGTTTAACATCGAATCTGACTTCGAGCCTAACACTATGCCTGGGGGCAATCCCATGCCTTACCTTGCAGAGAGGTTTGGGAGTACTAGTCACATTGCACCTTCCATCCCAGTGGTGGAAGATACATCTTATATACCTCCTAGGTCTAGAGTTAGTGATTCGATAGGGATACTAGGTCCCAGACGAGCGACGATAGGCACTAGTACATATCTTCTTACAGAGATTCCTTCGTCCTCGCTTCCGAGTTCTTCAAATGTAAACCCTCCACCTTACTCACGTGGTCCTTCGATTCAGCACGTAGCTACGAGTCAGATCCGTACTGCGATTACTAGACCAATTGCGTCTCAAGCCTACATACCACCCATGGTTTCGGGAGGTTATGTTCATGTTTCTAGAGGTCAGATTGCTACTTCCACGACATATATCCCTACTTCCGGTATGTATATTCCTACTTCTGAAATGTATATCCCTACCTATGGAGTGTCTCATGGGGCATCGCAAGCAATGACCTATGGACCCTATTATGGGATGCAGTATGGACAGGTTTCCTCACCTTATGGAGGCGGGTATTCACAACCTGCTTACTCTCCTAATTACGGCTTTGTAGCTCCTACTAGTCAAGGTTCACCTCATTATGGTGCTTCCACGCCACCCTATACGGGTCATACAGGAGGAGGTCACTATGGCCAGGGTCATGGTGGTAATTAATCCTATATGAACCAGGGAGCGGTCCATAGGCCTCATCATCCTAGGATCCCTTTCCTCGCGACACTCAATTTACCTGACTTATTGAGACTTACGAACGATCCTATGGCTCATGACCCGACTTGGCCGACTGTCCCTACCAAGCTTCCTTCAGACATACCTAAGTTCGAAGGCAAACCAGGAGAGGATCCAAGCGATCACGTTATGACATTCCACCTATGGTGCTCTTCCAATTCACTGCATCAGGATTCAGTCTGTTTGAGACTATTTCAACACACCCTCACAGGTCCTGCGGCGAAATGGTATATAGAGTTACCTAGGGGTGCCTTTACTTTGTTCGATGACCTTGCGATGAATTCCCTTAATCACTTCCAGCTACCAGTGCGCTATGATGTTGGTACTGAACTCTTGTCGACATTTCGGCAAGATAAAGCCACCCATATTTTTGATCATATTCAAGAGTGGCGTAGATGGAAGAGATTAATTAAAGCCTTTATACCGCTGGAGTTCCTCCTTGAGTGGTTCCTCAAATCTTTATTGCCATATATAGTGAAGGATGTTTCCACATCCGGAGTGCAGAATGAGGAACAAGCAATCTTTAGGGCGCAGGAACTGGACTTGATCTATGCTCAGTCTGGTTTGTTATATGAGATTATACCCAACGCTCCTCATTCTAGTTTCGATCCCAAGGTCAAATCTGGACCACATGCCGACGGCATTGTGGGTTGTGCAAGTAAGAACCTATAGGTTCAGTTGCGAAAAAAATTGCTTAGTTGTCAATCAACCAGTCTGCCTCAGGACAAGCTACGGATTCGTCTCAGCCTACCCAAACGATGAATGTACTTGCGGTGCAATCGTCCGACCAGAAGGGTAACCAGCAACCCGTACGGAATAGAAAAAAGGGTAAAAACAATAATAATAAAAAGGGTGGGTATAAGAACGAGAATGCCAATAATAATGACAAGAACGGTAAAAATGCTGGAGGGGACAAGCAGACTAAACGTAAGGTTAAGTTACCTTGCAAGCTATGTAAGGATGATCACCTCACTTACTTGTGCCCTAGAATGGATGAAGCTTCGAATTTCATAGTACAGGGCCCAACTGTGTTAACGAACCCTTTACCACATAACTAGAATATGAACTCGAAGTCCCATGATCAATCTAGTGATGATGATCCACCTGAGACTAGTGGTCGTGGGTGCATTAATATGGTCCGTGCCGTGAAAGTGTGACGCGTGAGAAAGATTATACTTCGTCACAACCCAACCCAGGCAAAGAACCTAATCCACCAGGAACCCCTTTGCGTATTGAGAAACCTACGAATAAACCTGAGGCTGCACCTCGCATTCCTAAGGGGGTACTTAAGTGTTTGGGGCATAACCCAAATGCCCGAGCCGCCCAGAATTATTTAGTTGTCGAGGACTTGGGCCATACTCCTTGTGCGATTTCTGCATTGGAAGTGCTTCAAAGTTTTCCGTCGCAAAGGAAGGCTTTGATTTTCACTCTTGGTGTGAATGGTGATGATTCTTCCTCAGTGATCAAATTTGAAACCACGGGACATTAGCCTCGCTTTCCCTACTATGTGTCCCTTTTGGTGCATGTGGAATGTCTTAATATGACCGTCAAGTGTACTGTGATTGACGAGGGCGCTGCTGCTTCTGTGATGTCTTTGTCTTGTTGGAAGGGTCTCGGTTCTCCTGAGCTGTCAAAATCTATGACCATGTTAACTGCTTTTGATGGGAGATCGTTTAGGCCGCACGGTATCCTTCCTTCCCTTAAAGTCCGTTTGGGAGGGAAGACCATTGCGATAGAGGTTGAGGTGGTTGATGCACCCCTTGACTACAATCTCTTACTGGGAAGGAACTGGATGTATAGTATGCAAGCCGTTGCGTCTTCTGTGTTTCGTGTTGTATGCTTTCCACATAACGGGAAGATTGTAATGATTGATCAAATGGAATTCAAGAATCCGCCTGTTACTGCATCTTCGGGAGCTTCAGTTCCGAAAGTTGAACATTCCCAGCCAGCAACTGGGAGTGTGGGTGTAGGCATGTATCCATCCCTCATGGGAACCTTTAGTTGTTCTGCACCTGTCCTCATGATAGGTTCTAGTTTCGATGGTGCTTCGACATCTACGAGATCGGTGCCTTTTCGCACAAGTCATATGGGAGATCCTTGGATTCTTCCTTCACTGAGTCCTTCGAGTGAGGCCATCGAGACGAGCGTGCTGTTGCCTGCAATTATGATAGCTTACCAAGATAATATCAAGTTTGCTGCAGAGCCTTGTCCTTCCTCTTCACGGACGGAGGAGGAAGACCCCTATGTGCTGCCGGAATGGGCAGTACAGTCTTCTCATGCCCATGACTACCTTGATACGGTTTTTCCTTCAGATGAAGCGATTATCAAGGCTATGTCGGGAGTTGAGCCACCATGGGAGAAACTTCATCATAGATCGTACTTCCTTCCAGAGCTTGATCGTTTGGAGCATGAGGATTGTTAACACCCAAAAATGGTTAACTAACTCATCTACCCCATTACATGGCTCATTTGTCCACTTTCCTACCATATCTCCATCAAAAACCCATAAAACCATCTAAAAGGTCACCAAAAAGCTTAAAATGCCTCCAAAAGGCTATAAAATCTTTTTTTCCTCCAAAAATATCCAAAAAGGAATAAAAAATGTAAAATAATGAGGAAAAAGAGGAAAACCCTAAACAGCTAAAACCCTAAAAAGCTGACCTAAACCACATGGTTTTATAAATAAGTGATGGAGACCCATTATTCCATATCCATAATCATAAGTACCCTGCCTCTGCCGAAATTGTTCCTGAAACCCTAGCTTACCATCAAGCTACTTTCACCATTGAGAACTCTTTTTGGCCCATTTCCACCATCGGAGAAGGAGAAGAAGTAGCTTGGAGCTCGAATCCATCGACATCGGACCAGCGCAACGGACTCCATCAACCTCCTCATTGGAGGTAACATCAATAAAGATCATTATTTACTTTTCACCGTATTGCTTCATGTTATTTAATCTTCATCGTATTGCTTCATGAATGTCTAGATTAGCTTTTATTTCCATTTAAACATTATTTAATTCATATATCATTGAACTGCTACTAAGGAATCCATATTCCTTAGTAGGTGCTCATTCGCACAAGCTAGGGCTAAAACCCTAGCAACAGTTTTGGCGACTCCGCTGTCTTTTTTAATTTAATTTTTCCGTACTGTACTTTCGGCTGTCGTTTTCGGCCGCCGGAAACCGCACTTTTTTCTTCCGCAGTCGCGGCCCGACCGTGCATTTTCGGCCCTAACCTACGACCAGCCCGCCGCTGTCGGCCATTTTCCTGCGTCCTGGACGCGTCTTTGAACTTTCCTAGTTGCGCCCCAACCACGTTTTTTCAGCCCACAGCCGCGCTCCGACCGCAGCTGTTAGCCAGAAACCCGCGACCTAGACCGCGCCTGTTCACTCCAAACCCGCGGTCCGATCACCACTGTAGCAAAAAACCAGCGATCTGCGCGCGACTGTTGCCTTCAAACCCGCGGTCCCACCGCGCGAGTCTGCCCCATACCCACGGTCCGCGAACTGTTTTTTTCCCTTGTTTCTGCACCAAAACCCAGCCACTTTGCCTCCATTTTTCTT
>LPNX010139591.1:30710-94248 GCA_001517045.1 Pseudotsuga menziesii | reverse complement strand
ACTTCTCCGTGCTTTTGTGAGATCAGACTGCCTAATCTACCCCCTCAGACTGTAGTAGCCCCCCTGATTTCCCCAAGGTCATCTGACCCAGATGTTCATAACATCTCGGCCAGCTTCCATCTTGAGTAGATTGATTTGAAGAAGTTGTCTTCTTCTTGTTTGGGGTACTCAAAACCATGCTTGGAGATTGTAGTATATGCTAGAAGACAGGGATCAACCTGTGGTGTGGCTCTAGGAAAGCTGTTGGGGAAATTTAGAGTCCCTCTGGACCTTGAGGGATCCAATGAAAAGGCCATTGTTTTCCACAGTGTGTCTGACCAATTGCCTAAAATTCAATCTTGTTTAATCTTGCACTGGCTGAACTAAAGGACTGACCAAATACACCTCCTTCTGCACAGTAGCCTTACCTTCGTAATGCCCCCACCACCTAAGGAATCATGGGCTTTCCACAGCCTCATCTAAATGTATAACTCTAATAGCCCTAAATAGAATAGCCCGAATAAACCTCAGCCCTAAGAAAACTAAAACCTCATAACTGTAAAAACTAATATGGCTCAAAGGCCCTGTAAAAACTAATATGGTGGATGTTATTCACTTTTATTACTCTTGTGTTATCAAGGGCGAAGCCAAAGGATTTCTTATATGTTAAACCATTTTGTGGATGGGTTTCAATTGGAAAATCTAAGCTGGATGGTGCACAGATGCATTTCAATGTTAGGGCTCAGCCAGACCTTGGGTATGTGTTTTAGTTCGAGTCATCAATCTAAATGCCGTCTGGGTGAATATTCAATCGCAACAAAGATCCCAGCAGGGTATTTTCCAATATATAAAATGAATAGTCAGAGTAATACTAGGGCCTTCACCACGAAAGAAGCTTTATCCTTTCTTCTGTGACGGAGATAGCACGGGCTAGGGATAGTTGCAGTGGAAGACCTTCTGGAAATTGCAAAGAAAAACGAAAGTAAAGCACTTTCTCTTGCGAGTAATGCATGCTAGCTTGACACTCGTCTTCAACCTAATTTAGCAGTTTATGAAAATTTCCCTAGATGCAAGGACCCAAGCGAGGAGAGGACGGGGAAATCGGATCAAGCCCTCATTTCAGAGGGTGCAAAGAAGTCTGAATCACTATGATAGTAAGGATGGAGAGTTTAGGAATCAAAGATTAAACACACTACAGCGTACCTCCAAGAATGAGATGCAATGGCTCTCCAAAGTGCCTCCTCCAGCACCAGAGAAACCCACCACAAACCCATGACCACAAAACGGTGAATAGACACCCTCGTTTTCCAAAAAACGCTGCTACGATGAATAAACGCCCTTTGCAACAGCTTCTTAGCTTTCGTGAAGTGCACAGGCATCGCAGGCAGAGGTAGGACTGGTGAAGCGGACAGGCATCGCAGGCAGAGGCAGGACTAGTGAAGCGCTCGGGTGAAAATGTTGAATAAAAAATACCCCAGCATATTGGGTATTTAAATAGTAAAAAAAAACCCTAAATACCCCTAATATACCCCCAATATATTAATTTTTAATTTTTTAATTTTAACCCCCCCAATATGAATGGACGTGATATTGTATTGGTCCTTAGGTGACGACCCCGTGCTCACACTAAAGAGCACTAGAGGAATTGGTATGCCTGAGGGACTGAGTAGCAAAGAAGGGGTATCGTCCTTGTACTGTGTGAGTGGGTATTATGGGGTCGTGCTATCCTACAGTTGATTGAGTTACCTATGGAGTTTCTAAAGGGAACCACTAGTTTGGATAGAAGAAGGGCCATGCATAGGTATTCATTTTTATTTCCTAATAAACCCTGTAGAGGTTCTAGCTTGGAAATGGTTGTTGTATGCTTGATAAATGTAGTCGAGGGGTTGGGTTAGCATACTAGTTAATGGAATCCTCAATAAACCCAGTTGGTGTACTGCCTTGACATCGATCATTTGAATGTTGTGGTGCAACCAGTGTGTTAGAAAATCATTTTATATACATATAAATCCCTAGAATATATACATATAAAGGCTAAGGCCCCGCCAGTGAATGCCTAGAATTATAAATGCAGTTATTTTATATTTTGAGAACCATGTGTTATTATCCCAAGGGAAAATGTAAAAAGCATGTAAATAATTATAATGCAAATAAAAGTCCAAGAGTTCGCTATGGAGGAAACTAAAATGAGGGACCTATGTGTATCCACTAAGGAGAGGTGAGGGGGTTGTGGGATTGAACCCATTGTTTCCAAGTGTAATATTGAGAACCCATCTTGACTTCCCTTGCTGAAATTTATTTTTTTTGTAAGAAGGTAGCTGAGAAATCAACTCATGAATTTAATGGAGCATGGGAAAAACTCAAAAATTTGTATGGTTGAGTATGTGCATGGTTTACTTGACCCATAAGTCATTTTTCCTCATGGTAATTCATTATCCATCATTCCCATTCCATTGTGCAAGAGCCAAAAATCAATTTCCAGCTTACTATGTATTCCCAACAGTGAAAATTGCAGAAATCAAGACTTGGAAAGAAGCCATGTTTTGAAGTGCCAAAAATGCCCAGAAATTCATCTGAGAAGTAAAATCCAGTGGGGAATCAATAGATATAAAGCATGGGGTGAAATTGAGAGTGCCAAGAGCCAAAAAATACATAGGAAGGCCCATATTTGGAATTCTGAAAGTGGAATTCTGTGATTAACAATCATGTGTCCATAATTTGGAGAAATCCAAGTGTGGATGGAAGTGGGAGTGAGATAACAGGTCATCATTGCTTGATAAATCAATTGAAGGAAAGAATATATATAGGTTTAGCGACCTGGACCTTTCTATGCCCACCCTGAAGGGCACTAGAGGGAAGGGGTTCCTGAGGGACTGTGTAGCAGAGAAGGGGACCTTATTTGTGTTGGATGTGGTAGGTTATATTGTGGGTTTCAAGACTATCGAAATCCATATTGATATTCCTATAGCTATGGTTGAGCGCACTAGCTTAGCTATATCCTTCCCTACCTCCCTACTTGAAAAACGCAGTTGTGTACTGACTTTGCATGAATGTTTGTCCTTATGGTTGTGAGTGAGCTTGAGTAAGTCCTCCTTAGTGGATACATAGCCCAGCTCAAGGGTAGTCTCTCAGGTGAAAGAATATAGGTTGGATAGAGACCTATGGTTGGGTGGAAGGTTTTTCTTCCATAGTTAGTTGCTTGGAAAATTTCAAATAAAAGATAAGTGTTTACTATTGTCTATGATTATGCCAAATTTAGGTGTTATGAATGATTATTCATTTTGTTAAATTGAATGAGTTTACACAGCATTAATTGTTCAATTAGATGCTTGTGAATAACATGAAAATGAATTTATTGTTGTGCATGGTTTTATTGTTATGTCTATGATGAATATGTTAGTATAAGCATGATGTGTGTGTGCATTAATAGAGTTTAATTCTATTGTGTGTGTTTAATATGAATTTTGTGCACGCATTTAGATATCAATAAATTTGTAATATAGCCATGGAGTGAAATTTAGCACCCCACACATCGTTCATGTTCCCTCAGTGAGTTGGATTGATGGGAGGGGACATGACAAAGAATAGAGGCTAACTTATCCCTTTTCTACTTCAAACCATTATTGAAAATCAATATATAATATACAAACACTAGATGGGAACGACATAATTTTCCCCTAATGCATATGCCTTTAAATATTCTAGTCCTCTTGACCTCTTTAATTGATAAACTAATCCCTTTTGCTACAAATACAAATAACATAGGAGATAAAGGACAACCCTTCCTTACACCACGCTCGGGTCTAAAAACAAGGATGACACACCATTTATTAACACTGAGAAGGAGATTGTCATCACACAAGCAATGATCCACTTTATAATTGGGACGCAAAAACAAACTTGATATATGACCAAATGCATAAAAGACTAGCTTACACGGCCATAGGCCTTTGAGAAATCTATGTTTATCACCATTGCATTAGACTTTTTTTGCCTGATTGAATGAAGACCATCCTGAGTTATTCATATAGCCTCGTGTATCTATCTATTTTCTAAAAACTTGAATTGTTCATAAAAAACATTAGTTGATAAAAATCCATTGATCCTATTGGCTATAATCTTTGCCACAATATTGTAAATGGAGTTACATAATGAAATTGGCCTTAATCGTCAAGGCAGTCTGCATCATCCTTTTTGGGGATTAGAGATATAAAAGTCACATAGAAAGCTCCCAACATTTTACCCTGCCTCCTAGAATCCTCAACCACTCTAAGCAAGTCATCCTCCACAATCTCCAAAATTACCAAGAAGAACTCTATCGGCAACCCATTAGGCCCCGAGCTTTTTCTGTTTTTAGAAAATATAAAGTCTTTTCCAGCTTTATTTTTGTTGTTTCTTTCATGATCTCTCTATTATCCTCCTCCTTGTTGAAAATTGGATAAAGTTGTGTTAATTCAACCATCTTAGCCATAGACATCTTTTCCTCCTCTTTAAATAATTTCCCAAAGTGATTCACCCCCACTTTTGCCAAATCTTTGAATCTTGTTACCTACTCATTATCCTTATTTTTTAATTTCCACATGGTATCCACATGTTTTCAATGATTGGAAAAATTGTGGAAGTATTTTGTGTTTTCATTCCTTCTTGCCACCCATAAATCCTTGCTTTTCATCCTCCGTTCAACTTCTTTATTACCCAATATATTCCTTATTCTCTGCTCCAAATATGTCAATTCTCTCCTTATTTCCTCATTTGCATACCTAATCTCATTTGCCTCATATATGTTCAAAATCCTTTAATCACTATTTAGAATGTCTCTATCCTCATGCAGACTCTTGATTTAGGCCCATTCAATAACTTATGTTTTTGCACCCTTCAAATTATACAAAAATTGAATGGTTGTCAAATCCCAAGAATTTATGTCAAAATGTTTCCATTTATTTTTCAGCATCTGCACTCAATCCCCATATTCTAGTCATGTTGGATTAAACTTAAAGGGACATGAAGGTTTTTCTACAAATCCCCTCTATTCAAGAATCATTGGATGATGATCTAAATCACCTCCCATCCCAAACCTATTCCAGAAAAATACATAAGATTCCACCAGATCCTCCGATAGGAGAAAGCAATTTAGTCATTTTGCAATATTCTCTTCACCCCCTCTTCTGTTAGACCAATTTTCTTTTAACTTTAGAGGAGAAATATCACATAGACCTTGAATTTCCATCAAATTAAAAAGAATTCAAATAGATTATCTGCTCTCGCATTAGATCCCAAATATCCAACAATCCTAGGGAGAAATTCAAATCTCCTCCCAATATAAGGTTTCTTTCCTTTAAAACATTTTTTCCATCATTTTTTCCGAGAAGGTAATCCTGTCACGATATGGCCCATAAATATTCAAAAAAAGGAATTCCCTATCCACTTCATGAGAAAATAAGGATACACACAAACCTTACTCGAGAACCCAAGAATTGATGTACTTCGTTATTTTCCCTCTTCATCTCAAAATCGAACCACCCAAATTGTCTTTTGCATATATAAACCCAAATTCCAAACCTCTAAAAATAATTTCCAACTCCTTCACAAGTTTCTCTTCCTCACCCATTGTTTCGTGTAAAAATATTGCATATGGATTCGATTTTCCAACCATCCACCTTAGAGATAGCTTCTTTGAGGTGTTGGAAAGTCCCCTACAGTTTAGAGATGCACAGAGAATGAGGAACCCCTTCCAGAGGCTTATTCTACTCTAAGAAGCCCATTTATCGTCCTCTGCTTTCCTGCTACAACATCCCACATTTCCATTTCTTTATCCATTTGAAGGAATGATTTTCTTCCTTTTCCAAGTTTCAAACTATCCACATTCATGCCCAGTCCTCCCTATACCTAAGCATTAGAACCCTCAAATCCTTCTTTTTGAGACTGAAGGAAATATTGCACTTCTTCCATATTTTCATTAATATAAAAAAACTCCTTTTCATTTGGAGTACAAAAAGAAACATGCTCCTCATAAATATCTTGGAGCGAAATCATGGTTTGGGTATTTTGATCAGAGTGTCAAATAAGGGAGTTGAAATCCTTCCTTAAAATAAGGCTTGAAATTTTTCCTAGATTCTCTCCATAGTAATTTGAGTTGCAAATTTCAAACGAGCATTTTTCTTTTAAGATGGGTACTAAAGAAAGATCGAAATGCGAATGCATATTCTTACCAACAAACATCTATAAATCTAAAGGAGCTAGGTCTTTCAATAGCATACATGGAGTGGTCGAATCCACCTCTTCTTGTTCAACTAGGGCACAATTTTCCTCCAACATTGAGTCTTTTTCAAGAAGAGTTGTAGCCCCTTCCATCAGATTATTTACTGCTTTCTCTAAGATTTTGATTTGAATCTTATTGCCTCCATTAACAGTTACTCCCCGACAAGTATTTCCCACTTCCATAACAATTAGACCACCTATATTACCAAGCTCTATAATCTTTTGGATTTCCTTTGTAACCTTTCCCACTTCCATCCCTTCACCTTTCTCATCCCAAAATTTCCAGCGAATTAGGAAAATCTATAACAATGTGTCCATAATTGTGACACCTATATCATTTAAAAGGAACTATAATGTAATCCAGAGCTTGGATATGAACTATGTTCCCTATTGATATCTCAATTTTTTCCTCTAACGCCTCCCACAGGTCTAAATTAAAAAGAATTCAAACCACACAAAAAACCCTGAAGCCAAATACGACCAGTCTGATTCCACATAAGAACCCAGAGAATTCCCAATAGCTCGAAAGACATTAGGGGATTGGAATTCCCTTAGTAGATTGGGAAACTTGACCCATAATTTCATATTGTCCAGTCTTTCTTTCCTTGCCTCAAATAATGGATTCCATATTTTTAAGAAAGATGAATATGAGTTCCATTTTCATTCTTCGTTGAGAACAAGGATTGTGTCCTTTCCAATGTTGAATCAAAATGCCATCTAGCTTCTTGAAAGAATGTATGACTATAGTTTGTATCCCAATTTTCCTTCCCATACTTTAGCAACTCATTAATTAAGAATCTTATCACCAACTCCGAATCTCATAACTCGACCCACCAAAAACATTTCGGTATATTCAACCACTTCATTCATTTGAATATATTCCCCTAATACCAAAGCCACCCAAAATATCTTTACATTTTCACTTCCTTTGTTTCTTTTTGACCTAATATTTAGCCTTAAAAACTTTCCTTCGTACTCTCATATAACTCCTTCTATGTCAAATTCTTTCGAAGAGTTCTCAGTATTATGAAAAGGTGACTCCCTCTTTTCCTAGACCACTTTATTTTCTCTTCAAGTTACATTGGCATAATTATCTTCTTTAAGGACCTCGTCCTTTCATAAAACTAAAGTATCCTTCTTGAACTAACAAGTGCATTCCTTAACTATTAACTATTAAGAGTTCCCATATCATTCTTCATCCCCATGAATTTCATTTCTCATGTACTAAGCTAATAGAATATCATCCTTTATATTCACACATATGTCCTTCTTTGGACTTCCATGAGCAATGAAGAAGCATAACCCTTGTACTCTATTAATAATCCTTTTAAATCATTACCTGTCACTAGTACTTTTACCATTAATCCATCCTTGATTTCCTCTATCCCGTAGGGAAACATTGGCAAAGTTAACTTCTCACTTTGGCCTTAGACTTAAACTCGAATTCAAATTTTGAAACTTTTTCATTTCTTGAAAATTTTCTTTGACTAAGTGTATTGATTTTAAAATGGAACATTTTAACTTAAATCTTAATGTGAATATTTTTTAAATTTAATAATTTTGGAAAATATTTTAATATTTATTTTAAAATTTATAAACAATAAAATTTTATAGAAACCATGTAAGTTTTAAACTGCATAATTTTAAATGATAATGATGATGGTGGTGATGATGATTATGATTAACGTCTGAGACCAATTTTGGTGTATCGGACCTTAAGAAGGATAATACTTGGTTTACTTTCCAAGCTCACTATAGCTTTGGCAAGCTAGAAGGTTATAAAGGTTTGTATTGTGGCAAATACTATGAAACTCAAATCTAATGTGCGTGTAAGCAAGGCACTCTAAGAGAAAGTGATTTCCATCCTCAACGGTCATAGACTCACACAGATGACAAACCCTTTTCGCCCATGGAGTTTTAGGAATAGGTCAATGCCCTATTTCGCTATAGAGTTCATGAGAGTTTGTTCTAATCTTGGCTATATTATTTTTCTTTAGTTAGCTAGTTACTACCGATAGATACTTCTCATCTTCCAAGTTAGGATTAATGACCTCCTTATAGAATATCATAAAATAATTTATTATTTTATTTTTAAAATTCATTATATTTTACTTTATATATAATTATTTAAAAAATACAACAACGATAAAGATTTAATCTTAAGTTATAGGATAATGTTATGACTCCGTTTAGATACATCTAAATTCCAGACCTATCATAGGTCAAAAGAGATCAAATCTCCTTAATGATTATGACCTAGTTTAACCTATTTAATTTTAATGATCTATACACCTTTAACTATTTTACATTTTATCTTTGTTAATGTATATACTTTTAATTATTTTAGTTTTTAGTTTTTATACATAGTTTTACATTTTTTATTTTCTATAAAAATATATATATTTTGAGTAGTTAAAAACACATGTTTTAAACTTGTCGTTAAATAATATTTTAACTATTTAACATTGTTTTACTTTTCAATTTTTCGATATTGTTTTCTTTTTTTTTATAATATTTTTTATTATTATATTATTTAATTTTTTTTATATTTTTTAAAAATTATTATTAAATTTTTAATTAAAATCTATGTACACTTTATTATTATTATTATGATGTTGAAATATTTGATATACAACATCTCCTCCATTATAATTGTTCAGCACCATAAGAACATTTCTCCACTACTCAATTGTAAAAACCCCTCACAAATCAATAAAACTTGACTTGAAAATAAACCCCACTTCTTAGGCCACCTAATGTTTAGGTTCACGTGGCAGAGACCCTAAGAATATGGGATCTCTTGCATAGTCACCACATTAAGGTGATAAAATTTAGGAGCATTGGATTCCCTACATTGTCACCATAAATTTAGGAGCGTCGGATTCCCTACATTGTCACCATAAATTTAGGAGCATCGGATTCCCTAGTCACCATAATAAGGTCATAGAATTTAGCAAGTTATAATATCGAGTTTTTAATTGTATCTCATAACCCGAGATAACCAATCACATGTGATCACCCTTGTTACGATCAGAAAAATAATGGAATTGCTTAATATGATTAGAAAAAGAATGGAATTCAGATTTCATTAGGGTAAGATAAAGTGATTTGTGTGATAATAGGTTTTTTTATAAATAAATTAGTAATTTTTTAATTTAATAAATGAAAATTAGTTTTAATGGACATTATAATCATTATTATAAAATTCATTTGTTTAAAAAAAATTAAAAAATAATGTCCTGAATTTATGTTTTCTTCATTAAGAGAAGTGCATTTAAACATAAAATTAATGTATTCTAATTTTTACCATCATTCGACCTTGTTTTCTCTTATTTTTGAAGGTGAACAATTCTAATCTGGGCACTTCTTTAGTTGGAACATCGTATGAACTATTGCAAATATGGGTCAATGGTGGTTAGATAATGTCTTATAAGTTTGTAGATATAGTGTCTTACAAATTAATGTTACAAAAACATTATTTGACAAAAACATATAAAAACTAAAACAGTTTAAGGCTTTTGATTAGTGCTAATTGTAAAGTCTTTTGAGTTTCCATGTTATGACTATCATTTCTAGAGGCCCATTTGAGTCTTTTGCGAGGTCATCAAGTAGGTGCACACAGGGCATGTGCACAAGGAAGGTTGACATGAGCCAAGCTATGAACCACCATATCAGACAAGGTGTATATAGCAATAAATGAGTCAAATTGCTTTCTAGGTAAGAGAATGAGACTAGATTGGATTTATTCTCCCACTCAAAGGCCTAGGAGGTGTTTCCTTGCTTCCAGAGCATGTTGCTCTCTAGCTTTGACATCCTTTGTATTTTTCTGTTCAAAACCTTTCTTCTAGGATTCCCATTACATTGTAGAGGAAGTGACCAATCCCATGAATTCTACTATATATTGTTCACATTGGTGGAGGCCCTTCCTCATCCCCATTATACATTTCCCCCAAAACAAAACTCATCAGTGATAATAACTGTCCATGCTCCCTTATTGATAAGCTCGATTAAGCCTCTAAGGACACCTAGATCTCCCAATAAGCACTAGGGTCTTCTAAATATTAGAGTCTTATAGGAACCAAAATATCCTACAACCACCCAACCAAAACACGAAACTCCAATGTAAACCTTGAAGCTACAAAGGATTGTATCAAAATTGAATTCACTCTATAGACATCCCCTAATCCATCACAAAATCCCATGTTTTTTTTTAAAGCAGCCGTAAAATTCATATTAATAGAGGAAAAAAACATATTATAGAGTATCATGGTCCTGCTACAGGGGCTTGAGACTGTTTGGCCACTCGCCCAGTCTGTCCAATTTTTTTTCGTTCCTATTGGTTTTTTTTCAAAAAAGAAAGTTGTCTACTCTTCCCAGAGCTGTGCACATCGACCGGCATATTACATAAAATAAAAAAGAAACTGTGGACTAACATGAAAATGAGACATTTGTAAAACAGAGATATCCAAAAAACCTGAGAATCACAGATGGAACCAAGGATGGCAAAGGAGAGTTTACGATGTAGCATCTCCATCTGTTGCTTCTAGCGTCTCCTCCAAGATGGGGCATGGTCCATATTCATCCTCATGAGTTGGATGGTCAGAGGGTTGTAGCTCCTGAAGCGGTTGTGCAGTAATGGCACTGTTTGAGGCCTCGCAGACACGTTTTACCAGCGTCATTACCCTGGTGTTGTCCGAGTACTCTTGCACCAGTGTTGTGTATCTGTCTGTAGATGTAGATGTCTCCCCTCCCATGCCACGATGCTTCGTGTTTCTACCACCCACAGTGTCATCCTCATTGCGAAAAAAAGGTATAATGCCACTAATTAAAATTTGTTTCCACGGTGCTCGGGTGCTCTTCGGTCTAGTTGAGACAAGTTCACATGCTCTGCGCCATGTCCCTGTCTCCACTCCACTTGTTTGTCAAGTCTTCCATTAACATCCCAATCATTTTTTTTATCATCCATTAGTGGTTGATTTTGCCTCCATATCTCCCTAAAGCCAAATGCTCAGAGACTACTAGAGACTCCCGACCATTGCTACTTCTCCTCATAGTGTTGCGTTGTCATGGCATTTTCACACACAGTTCACCTGGTAGGTTGGCGAAGGAGAAGAAGATTAACAACACCAAGGAGAGGATTGGGCCAGAAGTTTGGAGGTTGGCAGGATCCATAATGCATATTGTTAGCTTCATAAAACTTTGAACCAACACACACAAGTATTAACTCACATGCTCTACGGTCGAGGTTTCGACTAGATGTCCCAACTGCCCATGGGGTTAGCTGGAAGCTCACCACCCCGAGGATTTAAATCCTGCATTCTTCCATCCACTCAGTTTCTCACGCATGTGCCATGTGTCCCTTTCGACAAATGACCCATCTGATCCGCGCGTGTGTCACCCGCATCCGGGGGTGGAATGTCTTGGCTGGCAATATGTTGGCAGTTTGAAACCAATGTCTTTGAGTCAAGAGAATTCAGATTTCTTGAGTGTAGTGTCGAGTCACAACGAACTCCTTCATTGGAAAGTCAGTCTGCTAACGAGTTGGCTTTTCTTCTGACATGGTGAAAAGTAATGGCTTTATTCTCCTTTAGGATTTCATCCAGTTGGTTGAGACCAAACTCCATCCGCAAGCTGGGTGAGAGCTTCTCCTTGTGTGCGTCGTTATGTACACGTGTGGCAAGTTAGAGGATTATTTGAGAGTCTCCTTCAGTGATCAAGGGAAAGAAATTGAGGTTTGTGGCTATTCGAATACCTTATGTTATCCTAGATAATTCAATAGCATTATTACTATCACGTCCCATGTAGCCCCATTAGACTTATAGGATGGTTCCTGATCAATCTCAAATATCTCCTCCAAATCCAGCTTCTCCTGGGTTTCCTTTGGAAGCACCATCAAAGTTGAGTTTGTAAAAACCCCACAGGTGGCCTCTCCCACCTTTCGAGGATGGAAGTGTGCATTTTTGGACGTCGATTGTGAAGAATGGAAGCTCTTGGTTCTAATCCCCTCCCAACCAGAATATCTTGTTCAAAATGCAAGTTAGGGTAGTCATTGTCATTCCAGTTGTAAAGGAGAAGAGTTTCCTAGATGTTTTTTTGAATGCGAGCCATATTTCCTCGGTGTTGTTGTGTTTTCATTTGAAGATGTTGTTATTTCTTTCCTTCTGGATGTTCAAAACTACAAATCCAAGAATGAGCTCCCAAAGTCCGATGAGGAGTGCACTTTGATAAGGACGGCCGCCCCAATTTTGGAGATTTTTAATCACATCACCTTTGACTCTCTTGGAGTTTTTGTATTTCTCTTTCACATAGTCCCATATAGTATTTGCTAGCGCTTAAGAATCCAAGAGGTGGTCAATGGTTTCAGAATGTTCTCCACATGAGGCACCGAACGAGGGACCTTGAAAGCGTCTTTTAACTAAGTTATCACAGGTTAGGATCTTGCAATGTGTGATCAGCCAAAGAAAAGTGGATATCTTAGGCCAAAAGTTGGATTCCCAGATTCTCCTCCAGAAGGGGTCAGGTGGTTATGCTTGCCTATGTGTTTACAAAGAGTCGGCTTCTTTGAAGGTGAAGGTTACTTTTGTTTTGTATCCCCATCTAATGATTGTTTCACCATATAGTACTTTAATACGTCTCTTATGGATCTCCTTCCAGATGGCATCACAAGATACTTCATCGCTCGTCAGTCCCCATGAGGTGGGTTCTTTCCAGAGGAAAAATTGATCTTTGTTGAATCAATCCAAAAATCCTTGATTGTTGTCATGTCATCCTGTTGCATGATGATCTGCAATTCCAGTGTGTTAAAAAGTTTTGATAAGTTAGGTAACTATTGCCAAGAGTCATGCCAAAAATTAGTGTGGGATCCATTTCTGATTTCCCAGAAGCTATGTTGTTGAATTAATGCACGCTGGCAATTGGATGCCCTCCATATCAAAGAACCTGGTGGATCCAGGTCATAACGGATAAGTGTGGCAGTGTTCCAATCTTATGCATATTTGCTGTTCCAAAATTGTGCCCAAGGGGTGGTATTTTTCACAATCTAGTTCCACTAGATTTTGGATGAGAGGATCTTGTTATTTACTTCAATATCCTGGATACTGAGGCCTCCTTCCCATTTGGGTAGAGTAATTGTTTGCAACTTGACCAAGGCCCACTTTTGGTGATTGGCTTCCCCTCCCCAGAGGAAATTACATTGGATATTATAGATAGCTTTGAGGACCAATTTAGGAGTAACCAGTACTGAACGGAGGTAAAGGAGCATAAACTATAGGGCATATTTAAGAAGGGTGAGCCTGCTAGCAAGGTTTAAGGTCCTGAAGGTCCAGAAGGAAATTTTGTTCTCCATTTTATCTAAGAGATCTTTCCAAGAGGAATGTTTAATGGCAGAGTCAAAGAGGGGCGCTCTTAGGTAATTGGAGGGGAGGGGGGAGATGGATAAGCCATGAAGGCGAGCAACATTACACTAAGTGATTAAGTCGATGTTAAATTAAAAGAGTTGGGACTTTTCAAGGTTTATAGTGGTTCCTAAAGAAACCAAAAAAGTGTGAAGGACTTTATAAAAGCATCGGGATTCTTGAACAGAGGGGTGTCCAAAGAGAAGGTTGTCATTGAAAAATTACTGGTAGATTAGGGGGGAGTTAGTGTGCAGAGAAAGTCCTCTTAAAGATCCTTTCGTAAGTTTGGACTTTAGAAGTATTCCTAGGCCTTCTGCCATGAGGCTGAAAAGGAAGGGGGATATATGGTCTCCTTGGAGAATTCCTCTAGTTGGGGAGTATGTGACTGAGGGTGCTCCATTGACCAAGATGGAATAGAAGGATAAGGAGGTGAGTGCAAGGATCCATTTGGTCTAGTCCTGACAAAATCTAAAAGCGAGAAGCCGCTTTTTGAAGGAATTCCTAGATGAGTTTGTCAAAGGATTTGGATAGGTCTAGTTTGATGAGCATTCCCGGTTTTTTGGTAATTTTCAACAAGTGTGTAACCTCATGGACAAGGATGATCCCATCTAGGATTTGTATTCCTTCAACATAACTCGTTTGCTCAAGTGAGATGAGTAGGTTCAGGAGGGTTTTGAGTCTGTTGGAAATCACTTTGGTGATAATCTTGTAAACCACATTACAAGGGATATGGGTTGAAACTTATCAGGTGTTGCAACCAAAGTCTCTTTCGATATCAGAGTGAGAAAAGTAGCATTTAGAGCAGGTAGAAACCATAGTTTCTGACATGATTCTTCGACCAGCTCTAAAACCTATTTCTTAACCAGGTCCCAATAGTGATGGTGAATCCATCTGGTTTAAGCGCTTTAACTTCGGCCATCTGATATACATTAGTCTCTACTTCCTGTAGTGAAATGATTTTCATCAGTGCAACATTATTATCTGAGGTGAGTATTTTTGGTATATGATCTATGATTTCCTTGATGGCCTGTGCCCTTGAGGGAACAGGTTCAGTGAGAAGATCCTGATATTAGTGAATGAGTTCATGTTCAATCTCTTCCTTTGTTTCCAGGGTTACTCCTTCATTGGGTTTTACCTTGGAGATGTGATTATTGTTGCGGTGTTGTATAACTGAGCGGTGGAAGAAAGTTGTGTTCCTTTCCCCTTCTTTGAGCTGGAACCAATACTGGATTTTTGTTTCCAGAATATGTCCTCATGTTCGCATCTTTTTTCTAGTTGTGCTATGATTTCCTTTTCCTTTATTTTTTCGTCCATGGTTTGTCCCTCTTCCATCTTGATTTTCTGGATTTTTTCCAGCTCTTTTTCCAGATCACTCTTGTCTTTGAAAATATTCCCAAAGGTGTTGTGGTTCCAGTTTTTAAGCTTTCTCTTGAGAAGTCTGATTTTTTGTTGCATGAATACCATCTTGGAGAGTCTCGAGACATTCATGTTCCCCCACCAGTTTTGAATAGAGTCTTGGAATTTCAAATGAGAGAGCCAAAAAATTTCAAAGCGGAAAGGCCTAAATTTGTGGGATTCCGAAGTCTTCCAAAAATGGAAATAGGCCAGTGATCTGAGCCTTCTGAAGGGAGTACATTTTTGATCAGGTGGCCACCAGCTTCCATAAGGTTTTTAGAGACTAAGAATCTATCAAGTATCGAGGAAATGAATTTGTCTCCTCCTCTTCTATTATTCCAGGTAAAGAGACCATCTGAAGTGGGGAGGTCCCCAAGTTTGTTGTTGTTGATGAAGGCTTTGAAATTGAGGTTCTTAGGGGTTAGAATTATTCTACCTCCTTTTTTCAATGAGAGTAGTAATCATGTTGAAATCACCTCCTAATACATTGATAGGGGAGTCTACATGTTGTTTCCCAAACCAATCCATGTAGTCTAGCATATCTAATTTTTGAGTAGGGATTTGAGGCCCATAAATGTTCAAAAGATAGCCATGAAACTTGGTTGCCATGATTTGGAAAGAGGCGGAAAGAGAGGTAGCATTGGAGGAAAAATTGTTCAAGGTTACTATTGAGGGATCCCAGGCTATGACAATTCCTCCATAAGAACCTATAGCATTTGTGGCGATACCTTGACAACCCTTCCATATTTTGGCTAACAAGGTCTGAAAGGTGTGGTTAGAGCATTTAGTCTCTTGCAAAAATAAAACAGTTGATTTTTCTTGAAAAATTATACACTTTATCATCGTGTGCTTTGAATTCCTATTAAGGCCTCTTATGTTCCTAGAGATTATCTTCATTGGGAACTGAGGTTTAGAGCAGGAAAGAATTCGGTTATTTGCGCATATTTGCTTGATTAAAATAACCTTGTGTCAAGCGGGTTGATTCTTTGCAGGTTAGTTTTTCTCCCTTTCCTAGTTATATCTTTGAATCTTTTGTTTATCTTTCTCGGGTGTACTCTAGACTCCAAGGTTGTTATGGGATTTTTCTTTGGACAAGGATTCCTTCAAGAGATGGATCTGTGTTGGTGGTATGGAGCTGAAATTATTTCTAGTACATACATCTTCCATTCCCAATCGAGGCCTCCTAGCTCTTTCTCTACCATTTCTTCATCCATGAGTATCTAAGGGATAATGTCGTGCTACTGCTGCGACTATACATAGGTGTTTTGTGTAGAACCTGCTTTACTGCCTGGTGCATTGGTCAGTTTTATGGCTGGAAGGTTAGTGGTTGGTTCAACATTTACTTCTGACAGTAGATTTGAGTTCATCTGGTCTGGTTTGCATCCTTATTCAGTTTTAGAGTCCTTTGGATATTTAGGTAGTTCTTCTAGAACCTCAAAATTGTTACTGGTAGTGGGTTGATCTACTTTTTTCTCCAAATGAGGGTGTTTAAAGTTGTGTCTTTATTTCCTTCCATATTTTTGAAAACCCTCCTCATCTTTATCCTCTGTGGAATTGAGGTTGTGATTGTACTGATTGAGAGGGCAGACCTTGTACAAGTGGTTTTGTTTGTGACATTTGTGGCATTTGAAGGGAACATGCTCATAATCCAAGGGTTGGATCCATTCAGAGTCTTCATGCATCACGCTGATTGATCCAGGAGAGCTTTCTATGTGCATGTAGACACAAATCCTGGTATATGAAGTGTATTTGTTGTGTTTTATTTGTTTTGCCACCCTGACATAGCTTCCCAATACATTTCCTATGTCTTTGAGGGTTTCTTTGACCCAATATTCCGACGGCAGGGAGTACATGTGAATCTAGACCAAAGTCCAAGTAAAGTCTTCCTTATCTCAGTTGAAATGTTCAGTCTAGTTTAGGAGGTACAACCATGCAGAGTTGAAGAAATAAGGGCCACTTTCTTCAACCTTGGCTTTTTCTTCTAGCTTGTGGAAGATAATCGTGAAGAATCCTTTAGATCCCAGTTACATGTCGTAGTGTTCTTTAGGTTTCCATTTCCATTCGATCCAACCTCTAAGTTCTTGTTCCGAGAGCCAGATGCCAATGAATGTCTTTCCAATGAGAGCATGATCCTTCATGCATTGGGTTCTCACATTGATTCTTTCTGTAGGTAGGGTTATGCATGGTCTCTCTGTAGTTCTTGCTGCGGCAAGTGCTAGTGCTTTGGAGTCCATTGTCCAACGTGTTGTAGTCCTTATGGTACCTTGTGTTGTCACTGTATCTGAGATGGGAATCTCAATGGTGCCAATGTGTAGAGTTTTAGTTGTTTCCTGCTCAGGCATGACTTTTTTGTCGTTTGATCATTGATTGGGAGGGAGGGGCCTGCTACCCCTCCTTGTAATGTTTCCATAAGTCTCGTTAGGGATTATTTGTAGGATCTGTCAAGAAGCGAGGTGGGGATGTGATTCATATTACAGTTCCATAGTCGTTACAACCAAACCATATCCGACACTCTCGCTCAGAGCTCCGTCCATCTCAGAATCAAACTCCTCACAAAATCCCATGTTGGATGTGATAGGCACTAACCATTGAACAAATAACTATTTCACATGCAAAATGAACATATAGAGTGATACATGGAGTAAATATCACTACCTGCAAGAAGGGATCATAATGTTGGGGGCATTTATCCCCTCCTTCCCACCACATGAATTTGACATGAAAAGGGGAGGGGGAAACACCCCCTCTTTATTCCTAGAGTGTGCACTCATTATGGGCTTGGGACCTTAATTAAGGATGGAACCATGATTAAAAGAGGGGTAGGGAAAAGAGTTTGGTCCCATCCTATATTTCATCTATAATTCACCTTTTTTCAGGGTGACACCTACATTTTCATTTTTCCCACCTCCAAACAATGGTTCCTCTTCACCTAGTAGAAAGAATTTTTGTGGAAGCTTCGAGCTAGGGAGATTCCCCCTTATACAATTCCTTTCCCTCTTGTTTCTTTGGGTGGCTTGGACATCAAGAGTGATTAAATGGTAATATTTAAATCCCATATTATTGATAATACAAGAATACCTTGCTCTTGTAGCACAAATCTCCCTTTATGGGAATCTAGGGCTCCAATTTGTTGGTGGTGGTAGTGCCAAGACCCTATGGGATTTAAATAAGATCACCATTAAACCTGTCGCCCCTTAGGATTTACTTTTATGTTTAAAAAACAATATAAATCTTTTTTAAATGACCACTACAACCATAATATTTGTTTTTGTCCTTATTTTTTTTCTAGGATTAATAAAAAAGTACTACTTTATGCTCAAATACAAGTCAAATTGTTGAAGAGAGTAAATTACTAAGGCCTTTTTCTCTATCATGTCTTCTCATGATCCTCCACATCAATGTCAAGGATGGAAGTACCATAATAATATATATGATCATCATGAGAATTGAGAGCTTTATTGTTTACTTGATCATTATTTTCTCTTACAACATAGGAAAGGATGGAAGTACCATAATAATATATATGATCATCATGAGAATTGAGAGGTTTATTGTTTACTTGATCATTATTTTCTCTTACAACATAGGAAACTCTTACCATTCATGTTTATTTGAAGCATCATTACATGCTAAAATTCGCATTGGATTGGATAATATGGAATATTCCGTCATATTCAAAATATTTCTCTTTCTTGGATTCTTTATGCAATGAATAATCTCCACCATGGTCCTCATACACTAGATATTTTTCCCCAAGTCAACATTGCATTGTCACGTTCAAATTTAGAGGATTTAGTTATAAAGATCAATCTTTTAGGTTGTATCCTCATATCTTCAAACTCTTCACAATTTTTCATTCAATTTTAAAATTAGAAAACATGTCAACATCATAATCATGAGTTTCAGGGTCTATCTCTTATCTTTCTGCTTGGAAATCAGTTGAAGGATCACACAAAGAGAGAGTGCCCTCATAATATCTAAGAGCCCTTTCAGTCATTTCTTTTAATAAATTCATTGGTATACTTTTCTAGTTTAACATAATGAATAAGAAAATACAAGAATTTATCTTCAATGAATTCATAGGTTCCATATGATTCTTCATTCCTTACAACATCCTTATTCCCTTTTTTATTAGTGAAAAATGAGAGTTATATTATAGAGAGTGTATTTACATAGGTTACAAAAAGTTCTTGAGTGTATGGAGTATATATAGACCATGGTATCCTAGGTAATACATCATGATAATAATTGAAACATAATTTATTTTGAAGTTCAAAAATAAAATGCAAATTATGTCCCATAGCACTCTGGGTATGATGCATGTGAATTGGTAGTAAAAACATAACATATCATAGACATAATATAAACATAACAAACAATAGATAATAGATTTCCAAATGGTAGGTATCTAAACAAGCATGGAAATATATAGTAAAAAATTAGATAGTTTAATCATCATGCTAGTGGATAGAAAGTCACAACAAAAGATGTACATAAGGAGAATAATGCCTAACTTGTCTTGACTAGTTCCTCATCCTAAGTAGTGATGTCCTCATCAATTTCCTTGTTAGTTGTTGTTAGAAAACAAGACCACGGAACAATAATAGTTATACAGTTAAATCATTAAACAAGATGCAAAACACATTATACACATTACAGAGAGACACAGATATAACGTGGTTCACCCAAACGATGGGCTACGCCCACACAAAAATTGTCAGTCCTTTTATGACCGTCTGAAAAGATGAACGGATACAACCTACAGCAACACCGTTGCACTTCCTCTTCACGCTCTCATAGTCTCTCTCACACAATCATAGAGATTGTTTACAATGCAATACCATAGCATACCATACCCATTCGTATTACAATGCTTTTCTTTTATAGGGGAAATAACATGGGAAAATACTACGGTTAGCCCAATACCATGGGTCTGCAAAATTGTTGGCCAAAAAACATCCCAAAATTTTTTCTCAAGGGCTTCGCCCCGAACCCCAAAATTTTGGAAGGAGTGTACAGTAAACCTAGGGTACAAACACAACTGAATAATATCTTTGGATCTAGAAGATCAGGCTCCACAACCAACAATATCCCACTTAGAGACTGATCACAACAACTTGTTGGCGCTTAGGGAAGACCCGAGTTCTTATCCTTTTATCTTCACACCAACAAAAAGACCCACAATGTTGGCCCTTTCGGCAACAACCTGTGAACAGGTTGCAGTCTCACCCGAAACAACTATGGGGTGCCGCAAAATCAGGTTTCTGCAGGCAAAAGAGGGATATTACTGTACCTTTAGCCTTAACCAAGAATAATCATGCAATACAGAGCTTCGATATTCACTTAAATAGCTTCGCGGTTTAGATATAAAGTCAGTTTCTTGCTTAACCCTTAACTGGGAATTCACAGCGAAGTTAATATTTAGCAGTTATCTTATTCTATCATTCATCTACTTTATCAAATGCATAAAACATAACAGAAACAAAATAACAAGAACCACCACAACACAAGATATACGTGGTTCACCCCCAGTGTAGAGGCTACGTCCACAGAACTACGCTTATATTCAACACTTTACAAACACACAGTTCTGATCTGCGCACTCAGCTGCAGATCTTCTCAACAACCCAATGCTGCGCACTCAGCTGCATAATCTTTCTTACAAAACCCTTTGCGCACTCAGCTGTAGAGGTCGTCCATGCACTCAGCTGGGACTTAACCTTAAACCCTAAAAAAAAGGCCTTAGCTTCTTCGCATCAAATCATCATCATCACATCAATCGTCTAAAAAACCTTTTTGACTCCTTTACATAAGTGCCTATTTATACAAGTGCACTATTACAATACCATGGGCTTAAACCATGGGCACCCAAAAACCATAAACCATGGGTCATTTACAAAAAGAGGGGCTTTGACCCAACCCCGAAGCCCCTAAGACTATTTTGGACCACAACTCCGCTTACAAGCTTCACACCAAAACCGCGGAGTTGCCAAAACTAAGGACCTTTAAAGTCCGAGCCCCAACACAACTCCACCACTGTTGCACTTCCTGGACTATGCTCTGGACCTTGGACTTGGAAAATTTCTTATTTCCACCTTCATGCTTGAAGGAAAACAGAAACCGAGCATGAACCCAATTTCTCTCTTGTTACTCCCTTCGTCAACATGTCTGCAGGATTCTGACTAGTATGTATCTTTTCCAATTTTAACAGTTCTTCATCTAGAACAGATCTTATGAAATGGTACTTGAGTTGTATATGTTTAGTATTCGAATGAAATGTTGAGTTCTTTGTAAGATGAATGGCACTCTGGCTGTCACTGTACAACCTGCTATTCTCCTGCTTCTTACCCAATTCCTCCATAAACCTCTGCAACCAAATCATCTCCTTACTAGCCTCTATAGCAGCAACATACTCTGCTTATGTTGTTGAAAGTGCAACAACCTGTTGCAGTTTTGAAATCCAACTTACTGTTGTTCCACCCAGAGTAAACACATACCCTGTGGTGCTCCTCTTGCTGTCTTTATCACTAGCCATATCTGCATCAACATATCCATGTACAACAATGTCTAAACCTCGAAAACATAATGCATGAGAATTGGTACCTCTCAAATACCTGAGAATCCACTGTACTGCTTTCCAATGCTCTTTACCTAGATTATTCATATACCTGCTGACAACTCCCACTGCATGTGCAATATATGGTCTTGTGCACAACATGGCATATATCAAGCTTCCAACCGCTGATGAATAGGGAATCCTGGACATGTAGTATATCTCTTCATGTGTCTCTGGACACATCTCCTTACTTAGTTTGAAATGGATGGATAAATGTGTACTAACTGGTTTTTCATTCTGCATTCTAAACCTCTGCAACACATTTTCTATGTACTCACCTTGAGACAACGTCAATTTGCGATTTTTCCTGTCTCTTGTTATTCTCATACCAAGGATTTGCTTTGCAACACCCAAATCCTTCATCGCAAATGATTTAGCTAGTTTTCTTTTGAGCACATTTATATCTTGCATGTTAGACCCTGCAACAAGCATGTCATCCACATACAATAACAAGATAATATATCTTCCGTTATCTAGCCTCTTGAAATAAACATAGTGGTCAGAATGACATGTATCATAACCTTGTTCTGTCATAAACTTATCAAATTTTAAATACCACTACCGTGGAGCTTGCTTCAGGCCATACAAGCTCTTCTTCAAATTGCAAACCAAATTCTCCTTCCCTTTGACCTCATACCCCTATGGCTGCTGCATATAAATCTCTTCCTCCAAATCCCCATGGATAAAGGTTGTTTTTACATCTAATTGTTCAAGATGCAAATCTTCTTCCACCACTAGACTTAAAATAGTTCTAATTGAAGTCATTTTAACAATAGGAGAAAATATTTCATCAAATTCTATACCTTTCTTTTGTGCAAACCCCTTTACAACAAGTCTAGCCTTGTACCGCTTCTTGCCTCCATCTTCTTCCTTCAACCTGTAAACCCATTTATTCTACAATGCCCTTTTTTTTGTGGACAACTTAACCAAATCCCAACTCTGGTTTCTTACCAATGAGTTTATCTCCTCATCCATGCCTTGCTCCCACTTCTTTCTAGTTTCTACCTGCATTTATTCTTCATAACATTCTGGTTCACCAAAATAAGTCATCAATAAATAATACAGTGAAGGAGATAATTATTCAGGGGGTCTACTTAACCTGGTATATTTTCTTATATTTGCAGGAGTTTCAGGAACCTGCTGCTTCTCTTGATTTTTTGGTGCCTTTGGAACTTCATTTTCTTTGATTTCATGAAGCACTACGTACTCTGTGTTTTCCTTTTCCTCTTTCTTTCCCTGCAACTGATCTTTTTACATAACCTTTTCATTGAATACTACATCTCTACTCCTAATGATTTTGCAATTTTGAAAATCCCATAAGCGATAATCAAAATCATCAACCTCGTATCCAACAAAGGTACATTTCTTGGATTTATCTTCAATATTTGTTCTATCATCTTTATCAAACAAATGCTTCACAACCAAAATTTCTCAGAAATGAGTATTTTACTTGTCCATGCCTCCTTTGGAATCCCGCCATCCAAAGTGCTTGAAGGCCCTCTGTTTATTAAATAAACAAGAGTGTTTACAGCATCAGCCCAAAACTATAAGGGAAACCCTGCATGCAATCTTATACACCTTGCATGCTCCATGATCGTTCTGTTCATCCTTTCTGACACACCATTTTCTTGTGGTGTTCCAGGGATTGTCTTCTCTCTGTGAATCCAATTGTGTGAACAGTAACTGTCAAACTCCTTGCTGCATTATCCACCTCCGTTATCATATCTGAGACATTTCAACCCTTTTCCTGTCTCATTCTCAGCCAAAGCTTTCCACTTCTTAAAAGTATCAACCACATCAGATTTCTGTCTAATGCAATAAACCCAAGTTTTTCTGGTTGCATTATCAATAAAAGTAACATAATAACGAGAGCCACCAAGAGATTGTACCTGAGTTGGTACCCATATATATGTATGGACAATCTCTAACTTTTCACTCTTCTTTTGTTTCCCAACCCTGAGAAATCTAACTCTCTTATGTTTTCCATAAACACAGTTCTCACAAAATTCCAAACTTACTTGCTTCAGATTTGGAAGCAATTTCCTTGAGTGGAGAATATGCATCCCCTTCTCACTTATGTGGCCAAGCCTATGATGCCACAATGTCACACCTGTTTCTGTGGAAGCTACAAAGATAGAATCATCAATATTATGAGGACATAAATATAACGTACCTACCCCATCTCCTTTTTCTATTACCAGTGATCCTTTAGTGATATTCCACCATGTTTCTCCAAACGTAGACAAACAACCGCTATAACCCAACTTCCCTGTTCAGATCAGATTTCTTTTCATAGTAGTAATGTTCCTTACATCTTTTAGCATCCATTCACTTCCATTATTTAACTTAATATGTACCTTACCCTTTACAACAATTTTACATGGTTCATCATCCCCCAATAAAACATGTCCAAAATCACCTTGAACATAATCATGAAATAATTTCCTATGGGGTGTAACATGACATGAAGCCCCTGAATCTACTACCCAGTAATTGCTAGTATTATCTAATGCAAGAATCAAAGCATCTTGTAACACATCACCTGCTACATTTGCTTTGCAAGAGTCTCTCACCTTTCTTTTTTAGTGCTCTGTAGTCTTTCTCTAAATGTCCTTTCTTACCACAGTTCCAACAGTCTATTTTTCTGAATCTAGACTTGGATCTGCCCATTTTATACTTGCTGCGATTTCCTGGGCTCCTTCCTCTCTCATTTGGTCTCCCTCAGCTCTCCATGGTCAATGCATTACCTGATGTCTCACCTGTGCTTTTTCTTCGCATTTCCTCGCTAAGAATAACACCAACAACATCATCAAACTTAAGAGTGTTTGAACTAGGGACAAAGTTACTTACAGGCATGACCAAGCTATTCCAACTTTCTGGTAATGAGCACAAGATTAGAAGAGCCCTAACCTAATCATCAAAGTTCACTTTTACAGAACTTAACTGACTGGTAAGTGTATTAAACTCATTTAAATGGTCAACAACAGATCCACCTTTCGACATCTTCATATTAAATAAACACTTCACTAAAAATACATTGTTGGAAGCCGAGGGTTTTTCGTAGAGCTTACCCAATGCTCTCATCACACCCTCTGTTGTATTTTATTTCGAAATATTGAAAGCCATAGATGAAGCCATGCACAGTTGTATTTTTCCCAGTGCCTTTTTTTCAAGAACCTCCCATTCTTCATCCTTCATAGCCATGTGACTGTTTTTCTTTTCCACCCAACCACAAGTACAGATCCTTCTGGTACAGATAGTCCTCCATCTGCATCTTCCATAACTGATAGTTTTGGCCATTAAATTTCTCGACCCTAAACTTTCCCTCTTCTGCCATTGCTCCCACTCGAACCAAGAACCCTTCTTTCCTGCGAGTTTACCATCCAAATAGACCTTTTGGCTCTGATACCAATTGTTAAAAATCAAGACCATAGATCAATAACAGTTATATGGTTAAATCATTAAACAAGATGCAAAACACATTAAACACATTACAGAGAGACACATATATAACATTGTTCACCCAAACGATGGACTACATCCACACAGAATTTGCTAGTCCTTTTATTATCGTTCAACAAGATGAAGGGATACAGCCTACAACAATATCATTGCACTTCCTCTTCACGCTCTCATAGTCTCTCTCACACAATCGCAGAGATTGTTTACAATACAATACAATACCATACCATAATCAGCCATATTACAATGCTTTTCTTTTATAGGGGAAATACCATGGGAAAATACTATGGTTAACCCAATACCATGGGTTTGCAAAATTGTTGGTCAACAAACATCCCAAAAACATTTCTTAGGGGCTTCGGCCCCAAACCCCAAAATTGGGGAAGGAGTGTACAATAAACCTAGGGTACAAACACAATTGAATAATATCTCTGGATATAGAAGATCAGGCTCCACAACCAACAACTGTGAGCACACTCCTTGTCTTAGGTTTGACCAAGTTATAAATTTATTTAAGTGGGCTAGGAAGAATTTAAATATAGGCTTAAGGGTTAAATTAAGAAAGTCTCACATACTATTAACCCACGGTTGTATTAGCACATTTGGAGGGTTAATGCACAAGAAAGTCTAGCATACTATTAACCCCTAGTTGTGTTGGCACTACTAGAGGGTTAATGCACAAGAAATTCTAGCATACAATATATTAACCCCCAATCGTGATCGCAGTACTGGAGGGTTACTGTATAATGAGATTCCATCAGGTTGGTTACATTGTATATTAATCTGTACATACACATTGGCCAGAGTTATTTCTAGAGCCAATAGAGTCCAAGGGTGTTATTTTTAGCAATTCAGCAATTTCCTGTGAAGCTTCTATATTTTCGTCAAGCCTACTTTAACATTGATGAGATCGTAATAAAGAACGTTTATGACAAGCCCTTCTTGTCCTCTATCCAAATCCAATGCACAAACATGACCCAAATCCGTGCCTGAAATCATCTTCACTCCGCACATAACTTAAAAGAAGCACTCGAGATGCATGTTCTCAACCTAATGGATAAACACCCTAGGACTCAAACACATGGCATTGTTCCCACTACTAGCAGCAATGCCGGTGTTGTTCATGTTTTTGTAATATACTTATAGTTATAAGGTCTGATTAAGGGAAACAATGGCAGACATTGATTGCTAACATCCCCTTGAAAACCAATAGGAATTTGTCATTACCGTCTATTATCCTGGAGGGGTTGTGGAATTGAGGAAATAGGATAAGGAATACCCATATCATAAGCATTAGACAAGGACACAACTGGATTCATATGAATCAAATGCCTGCTGTTGGTGAAACATATGGTCGTCCATCTATGCTATAAGAATATCCAAAAATATCAATCGGTGTTTGATCCATTACTTCACATACTGATGTTACAAATTTGATAAATGCAACCCACCTCCCTGGGTTTGCCAAAACTAATACGAATAGCCTTTGAAGTTTGAATGAGGTATGGTAGTTTGTTTACGTACCTAATAAGACTAGAAAAACAGAAGCATATGGATGACCCAGTTGAATGATGTCACGGTGGACAAATGGAAGGTGAAACCGCCTCACTGTTTCTCAAGTATGATGTCATCTATTTCAACCAATAGCAAAGTTAAAAAAAAACAAATTTCATAAATAAAGTCAAATAGAGTCCTTGTTTTTAATGTGTAACTTTATGTTTCAAAAAATTAACTTCCTGTTCAGGCAAAGTAATACCATCTCAACAAAAACTATAATGTCCCCTGTCTAGGACTTAATAATTGAATTATAATATTAGAAAATAATGTTTTTCTATCCAAAATGAAACTACTATTATAACATTTTACATAACTTTATAATAACATTTAAAATAATAACAATAAACAAAATATTGAGTTGAAATATGAAAAACAATAAAGACGCTTACACACCTAAGTTGAAGTGCACTTACAGATCCAAATCCAAATAATTATTGAAGAAATTTTTTATTGGTAAATCAATTAGTTATATTAATCAAATGGCAAGAGATTACAAATGAGTACGAAAACTTATATTTATTTTAAAAAAAAGTTAACTTAAATTTAAAAAAAAAATAATAATTCTTACTAAACTTAATTTTAAATATTAAAATATAAACTTATAAAGTATTATAGAACAACACTATTGCAAAATAATGAACATACATATAAAGTATATCCTTGGTGAGATGCACCACAATATCCCAGGTTTACCTTATTGAACAACTCAAACATTAACAGATACACCCAAGAGAAGTGATTAAGTCAAGATATTGAAAGTTATAAAGCAAAAAACAATAGTAATAGATAACAAGTTGAAAGAAGGGAAATAGTAGGGTGCTTGCACACTTAAGATGGATTTTTTTTCCAGAAGAAAAATAGTTATTCCTTGATATTCATAATTAAATCAAAGGTAATTGGTTACATCCCAATAATAGTCTGTCAGATCTGAATTGAGTCAAGGACTGATCTCAAGTGCTAAAAAAGCCTGAGGCTTACAATACTCAGCAGAAAGAAGAAAGAGCATACATAGAGATCACCATACATCAATCAACAACTATCAAATGTAGAGAATCCATATGTGTCCATAGAGGAGACAATAAGAGCCCAAATCAGTTTATCCTAGGAGGAGCTCGAGGAAGAGTACTAATATCAAGCCTTCAAGGTAACCAAAGCCAACCCAAAGTATCCAAAATGATACTCAAAAAATATCTCAATCATCCAGACTCTAAGTGAACCAAAATGGTCAAAGGAGTAGGATGTACAAGCTCAAATTTAGAATAGCTGAAGCTTATCTTCCCCAATAAATATTCCTTCATAGTATTCTATGAAGGATAGGTGGTCGGAGGCCATGGGGAGCGATTCCTTAGATAAAGTATCTGCCCTGTCATCATGTTCTCTATAAACATGTTGGAAGTCTAACGAAAGGAAGTTGGATTTGAGTTCAACAATGTTTAGGAACCAAGCTTCCAAATCCAGAGCTGAGAGAGTAGCCTTTTCATTTTCCCAGTTTATAATGATAGAGGAATCCCCAAAAATATGGAGAGTAGGGATTTTGAGCTCTTTAGAAAAGTGGAGGAGAGCCCAAAGAGCCATAAGTTCAGCTCTAGTATTAGTGCTTAAACCACATCCCATCTTGATGTGGAAGAAATGAGCCTGGCTGATAAACAAGAAAATAACCGCACCACCCATATTATTAGTAGCAACACCATCAAAAAATCCAATGGGAAAAGATAAAACATGACCTGAGCCAATATTCCTGGTCCTTGAAATTTTGGTAAAAACCATAGGAAAAGAGTTGATTTGATCAACAATTTTGTAGCAGAGAGGGAGTAACTCAGGTCTTTTATCTCCAAAAATGCAAAGAATCCGAGAGATCCACAAGTTCCAAATAAGAAATAATGGAAGGTAGAGAAGAGGTTTTTTCCTTTTAAACCAGCCTTCTATATTACCAAGTAGAGAAGCATTGTCCCATACCAGAGAGCAGTTGAACTTCCTGCACAATAAATTAATAGCCTCTAGAGTAAAAGAACACTCCACAAAAAGGTGATTAACCAATTCCTCAATATTTTTTCATAAGTTGCATATGTTGGGCCCTGACTAACCTTTCTTCCTCAAATTACCCCAGGTATTAATATGATTTTCAATGCACAGCCAAACAAAGCAGATAATTTTTAAAGGGATATTAGAGGACCAAAGATGTGTATAAGTTCTAACTGTTGAAAGAGGTATGAGTGAGGAGACTATGAGCTCATAGGACAAAAATGTCCGAGACATCTCCCGAGACCTTATTGTGCATCCAGAGAAGTTTTTCATCTAAATATTTCAATCTAATTCCACCTTGAGCTAATCCATTTATATACTCAGTCCATTGATCAACACAGATTCCTCCTAGGTCCAAGTCTGTTGCAGATAGCCAGTAACACTGGTAGTTTGTACTCATATTCAGATTATGAATTTGATAGAGATGCGTGAAACAATAATCAGTGAGGTAATCTCTGAGCCCTTTCGAGATTAAAAAAAAAGGAGGATCTCTGCCCTGCAATGGGATCCAATCCCAGCCTAATGTACCTTCCATCACCAACCTTCCAACCCAGCTTTCTAGTGATCCAAGAGAGGGAACGAATGAAACCGTTCTAGAAATAGGAAGTACCATGTATATGAAAGCTCTGCTTACTAATCCATTCATGTACAGGAGTATTTTTGAGATACTTTTTACCTATAATGAAACTCCAAGTTCCTTTGCCACTTAATACCATCCATAGGATTTTCAATCTAAGCGTTGTACCGAACCAATCGAGATTTTTTATGTTCCAGCCACCATATTCAAAGTGTTTGGATATAGTATTCCTGTCCACCAAGTGCATCTTTTGTTTATCTTCAATGATGCCCCACAGAAAGGAAAACATACAACATCTAAGACAGTTTAGGATGGATTTTGGAATGCGGGCAAGGGAAAACCAATATACCACTAACCCTGATAGGATAGATATAACCAGTATCAGCCTTCCCCCAAGTGAAAGCAGACGATAGGCCTAGTTGCTTATTCTTTTTTCAAACATACTTATGATCCATCTCCAATCATTTGTACGATACCCAAGAGGTTTGAGACGATACCCCAAGTATTTAAAGCTTGTAGTAAGAGGATCCATTTTATAAGGGAGAATGGATGCAATGCTTTCCCTGATTTCATCATCCACGTCATTGTACATGAAGGATGATTTTTCAAGACTAATAGACATTCCTGTAGCTGAGCATAAGATATCAAGTGCTTCCTTGTAGGCTTTCTATTCATCAAGAGTACCTAGACCAAACAGTATAACATCATCAACAAAGAGCAGGTGCGTAATAGCCAGACTGGGAGAAATTTGGATCCCTTTTATTTTTCCTTTCTTTTGAGCATCCAAAATGATGAGGCTAAGGATTTCAATCACTAATATGAAGAGTAGGGGGGACAAAGGGCACCCCTGTCAAATACCATGAGTAGCTAGGAATAAATTAGAAGGTGAGCCATTTACCAAGACCAAGAAGTTAGAGGAGCTGACACACCCCATAATCCAATTCACTCCATCAATAGGTATACCAATCTAGAGAAGAACAAGCTGTAAGAAGGTCCAATTGGCATGATCAAAGGCCTTGACAAGATCTAGCTTGAGTACCATCACCTGTGGGTTCTTGGTTTTGATGGAGTGAAGAAGTTCTTGGGCTATACCAACATGTTCTAAGATGTGTCTATTTTTTAGAAAGCCATATTGTTGTCCAGAGATAGCCTTGTCCAAAAAAGGCTTAAGGAGAGAAGCAACAAATTTTTAGATGAGCTTGTAGATCAAATTGCAAAGGGATATTGGTTGAAAATTTGCAAAGGTAAGTGGCTTCTCACACTTGGGGATGAGTGTAAGAAAGGTAGAATTTATAGAGTAAATGACCTTCCCTTCAATCCGAGATTGTTCAACAGCCTTAAGGAGGTTAGCTCCCACCAAATCGAAGAAAAAAAAGAAAAACTAAATTAGCTATCCATCAGGGCCATGACTCTTGTCTTTCTTAAATCCTTTTAAAGCAGCTTCAACTTCTTGAAGAGAGATTTCATAGTGAAAAATCGCAAAATATTCCTCCTGTACAAAGGAGGGAAAGAGGCTAATGACTTTGAGTTGGTCAACTATGTTGTTGGTACCATCATCTTTGAAGAGCTTAGAGAAGTGAAGTTCTCCCAAGATTTTAAGTTGTGATTCATCATCAACAAGATCCCCTGCATGATTTTTAAGGGCCCATATAGCCTTGGAGTTTCTTCGAATTGAGGCAAAATTATGGAAGAACTTAGTATTAGCATATCCTTCATTAATCCAAAGTACTCTGCTCTTAAGCTTCCATGTCAATACTTCATGAGCCAGGAATTTGTACTTTTTTTATTTAAGAGATGACATTTGCACAGAATCAGATTTCGAGAGTATACCTGAAGTCTACAAGGAGAGGAGAGACTGGATCTCTTGATCAATACCAATGATTTCTTGGTTCCTTTTGAAGTACTGTTCTTTTTCCCAACTTTTCACAACACTTTTGAGTCTTTTAATCTTGTAAGTAAGGATATCCATATGATCACAAGAGAGGAGAGTAGTATCGGTGGACCACGAAGAAGTGACCAAGGATGAAAAATCCTTCTCCGAGAGCCAAGCCCTATTGAACTTGAAAGGATAGTGGCAAGAGGAAGACTGAGAATCCCACTCCAAACAGATAAGGTAATGTTCATAGATCAGACACCTAAGATGGATTACACATGCATATCTCATATCTAAGTAGTTACGGAGGAAGATGGTTTTCAATGGATTACACGTGCATATTTAAGTAGCTATGTAGTTATGAACAAGAAGGTGGTTTTTGACAGAGGCGATGGAGGTGGGAGGCATTACGGTGATCTAAAGTTGCAGGGGTGGGAAATCTTCGGAGGTCCTGACAGTGGAAGGAGCCTGTACCTTCGTCTTGGGGGAAGGTTTTCAGCATGAGTGAGAATGCGGATGGTGGGGAGCCACCCCCTATCTTGAGCTCAGAAATGGAGATCGAGAAAGGCAAAGAGAAGGTGCAAGTACCAGATATCTATTTGGGGAAGGGAGAAGAGGGAACTAGTGGGATTATCAAAGAAGGAATCTCGAAGGGAGAACATAGAAAACCTCGTCACTGTGTCACAAAATCAAAAATAGTACCAAAGCTTTAGATCTGTTTGGAATGGGTAAGGGAGGATATTCAATACATGAAAGAGCATACCCTCATCGGCAAATTCGTCAGGATCTGGCCAACCGAGAAGACACTAGTGTGGTGGATAAACACAACTTGGAAGCCCCAAGGTCATTACGACCTGCAACTGGGGGCAAGAGGTTTCTTCACAATCATTTTCTTTAACGAAGAGGACCAAACCATAATTTTTAATAACGAGCCTTATTTCTTTAACTCAGTAGGCATATTCCTCATACCATGGAAAGAACGGTTCAATCCAGATAAAGAAAGCTTAAAGATATCCCCGGTGTGGATCTGCATGTATTCCTTACTGATGGAATACTGGAAAGAAGAAATCCTCACAGATATTGGGAATGTAGTGGGGAACTTTGTTAAAGTCTCAGAACGGACTAAACAGATGTGTTATACCTCCTATGCCAGGATATGTATCCATCTAGATATATCGAAGGATCTCCCAGATGGAATAGAGTTGTCCTGGGATGACGAAGAATGGTTCCAATCGATAGACTATGAACATATCCCCTTCAGGTGGAGAAGGTGTCACAAGAATGGACATCTGTTCCGTGACTGTCCACAAAACAAAAAACTGGGAGGCAGTAAAGATCAAGAAAATGAAGATGCAGAAGGTTTCACCAAAGTGCCTAACAAGAAAAGGTTTACAAAGAAGGAAATTGGTCCCAAGATCCACAAGAAAGTTCAAACTCACAACCAGTTTGACGCCCTCCAAGCCATAAATGGGGGGGGCACCCAGAAGGAAGGGCAGTTTGAAGAACATCAATTTCTAGAGTTAACATCAAATCTGAAAGCTCAAACCCATGAAGACACTAAGGAGACAAGCAAGGAAGAGAACCCGTCGCTTGAAACTGAAGGGGAGGATATGGAGATAGGGGATATGGACTTAGAAGGATTGGAAGCAGCGTGCTCTGCAAAATTACCAGAACAGATTCCTCCTCAATAGGTCTCCCTTCTAGGAAAGGCCATCATCAAGAAAAAAACTATGAATTTCCTTGGAATAACGTCATAATCTCTCAAAGACTCGAATGGGAAAAAGAAAGGAAAAAAAGAAAAGTGAGGAAGACACAGTAATGGGCACCGAATCCAACTTATTTGGGAAAAGTTAGTAGCCTCGGCCAGTATCCAACCATAGATGCATCCCTCTCCTTTGCACCCAAATAGTTCAAAAATGCAGATTACGTCCTGGAATATTAGAGGCTGTAATAGTTCCTTGAATATTCGTCTTCTTAAAAGAAGAATATAAAGTGAAAATAAGGTATCATCTTTCTCCAAGAAACTAAATGCTTGGAAGCAGATCTCAAAATTGTAGGGGGTAAATTCTGGCATGGCAGTGAAGCAATCATAGTATATGTAAAAGGAGCTATCAAGGGGGTAGGAATATTATGGAACCCGAGAGAGGTGGCCCTCTCAGACTTTGTGGCCTCGCAGTTTTCCCTATCAGCAGCCTTCCATATTTTAGGCACGCGTACATGGGGATTCATCACCAATATTTACGGGCCACCTCGAGCATAGGAGAATTTTAATTTTCTGGATTCCCTAAGTATTCTCAAGATGGAGGCAGGGGGGAGACCATGGATCCTAGGAGGTGACTTCAACTTGGTTAGAAGCCTAGATAAAAAAAGGAGGAATACGAAAGTTAAATCCCATCAGTGATTATTTTAACGAAGTCATTGCAAACCTCAATCTAGTCGATGTCCAAACGTCTAACGGTATTTACATTTGGAATAACAAGAGAGCAGGGGACATAGGCATAGCCTCCCGCTTAGACCGTTTTCTGGTCTCAGATTCTATAATGATGGAAGGGGGAGAACTGACTACCGTGGTACTTCCATCAGCCGGATCGAACCATTGGCATATAAGTCTGGAATGGGAAATAATAGGGGTGAACCTCTGAAGACCTTTTCGTTTTGAAAAATTCTGGCTCCTCCAACCCAAATTCCCAGAGAAGCTCAAGGAATGGTGGGTGGACCTCCCTCCCATTAAAGGAACTCATATGTACCAGTTTCAACAAAAAATCAAACTCCTAAAAGACAAAATCAAAAAATGGAGTAATGATTCCTTCAGAAACATTTTCCAAGTGAAAAAGGAGTTCTACGGGAAGATTCAAGAGGTACAGCAAAGGGGAATGCAGCATGGCTTCTCTGGTGAGTTGCGTACTTAGAATAAACTCATGCTCTAGGAATTTAGTCTAAGAGAGAAATAGGAGGAAGTCTTCTGGAAACAAAAATCTAGAGTTAAGTGGCTCCAAGAGGGAGAATGTAACACCAATTTCTTCCACATAGCTGCCATCCAACATCAGCATGGCAACTACATGGAAAGAATGAAAAAATACAATGGGACCATTGTTGATACTCGGGAGGAACTGAAACATACCTTTAATACCTTCTTTTCCAAACTCCTAGAAGAGTCGGATGGTGATTGGGATGAAGCTCAGGAAGAGGTTCTTCGGCATATTCCAAGGGTCATCACTGACGAACACAACTTTATGCTCATGAAACCAATTGAGATGGAGGAAGTAGAAGCATTTGCCAAACAAATGGCTGATGACAAAGCTCCATGACCTGATGGGTTCACCGCAAACTTATTTCACGCTTGTTGGGATTGGATAAAGGAGGAAGTGTGGGAACTGGTCGAATACACTAAGAAGACAGGAAGCATTCTGAAAGCGCCCAATTCCACCTTTTTAACGCTCGTCCCCAAAGAAAATGGTACAAAATATCTTGGTAATCTAAGACCGATCGCCTTGTGTAATGTAATATACAAGATCATCTCAAAGTTCATAGCCAATAGACTCAAACCCCTGCTCCCAATCCTCATCTCGTTGGAACATGATGGATTTGTCGAGGGGAGGCAAATTCTGGATAGCATCATTCTAGTGCATGAAACCATCCATTCGTTAAAGATCTGGAAAATACCAGGTATGCTACTGAAACTCGACCTGTTGAAAGCTTATGATAAACTAAATTGGAAATTCTTAACAGGTATCCTTCGGACATTTGGATTCTCAGATCAATGGACAGATTGGGTTATGAAGCTTGTCTCCTTGGCCTTTTTCTCTATACTGGTAAATGGGACTCCCTCACATCCCTTCCCAGTATCAAGAGGGATTCGCCAAGGAGACCCTCTATCCCCCTTATTGTTCATCATAGTTGCAGAAGGACTAGGCAGAATGCTCTAGAATTTGCGTAATGAGAACCAGCTTCGTGGATTTCACCTAAGTTAAGAATTGGAACCACAAACCTACCAGCAGTTGTGGATGATACTATGCTTATGGTACCATCCATTGTCCAAGAGGCCTGAGGTTTGAAGGAGGGGATGGATACCTTTCTAGAGGCCAATGGACTGGAAATTAACAAGTAAAAGTCTCAAGTATATTTTTTCAATACCCCGAAAGTCACAAAAAGAAATATTCTTAGAATCTTAGAATTTTCAGAAGGTGTGTTACCCTCTAAGTATATGGGTGCACCTTTAGCAGATTCCACCATAATACAAATTTCTTGGAAGGAATTATTGGATAAAATCAAGAAGAAGTTGAGTCAATGGACCTTTAGGGCCCTTAATCTCCCAAGTAGACTCACCCTGGTTAAGTTGGTACTCCAATCCATGCCCCTTTACCTCTTATATGTGTTGGTGGCCCCCAAATATGTGATACAACAAATAAGAAATTTTCAAAGAACCTTCCTTTGGGGGGGAACGAAAGGACATAGGAAGTGGGCTCTGGTTGATTGGAAAACCATATGCAAACCAAAGGAAGAAGGGGGGATTGGACTTAGAGACCCATTAAGCATAAACAAAGTCTTGGGAGCTAAAATATGGTGGAGATGGGTTTCTCACTTGGAGGAACCGTGGGAAAAGTTGTGGCACAAGAAATACGCTCCACAGTGGACCAAACAACAACTGATCAGATTTGGAGAAGATGTCCCTGGCTCCAGCATTTAGAAAGCGGCCCAAGAAAACAAAGGACTCATCCAAAGCCATAGTTTATGGGGGGTCAGAGAGGGGAAGACAACGTTGTTTTTAGGGACGCTTGGAAACAAGAGCCCTGTATATCCAACCAAGAAGGTATCCCTGAGCTAACACACTATCTCCATAACATACAGTTGGAAAGGGTGTATGAATTATGGGACCCACTGTCAACAGATAAACATTACAGGACTTGGAAGCCTTAGGAATGGTGGCAAGATCTTGCACCTGATGATAAAATTGAATAATTCTACTATGAATTATGCAATAGAAAGATTCCTAAGAATGCAGGGCCATACAAGCTTAGATGGGGATATACCAATGCGGGCAACTTCAATATCAAAGAGGCGATAGGGTTGCTGATGGAAACTCATAGAATGGAGAAGGAGGTGTAATGGAGAAAAATATGGGGAGGGAGGTGGTGGCCCAAGGTCGCGGATTTTAGCTGGCTACTTATTAGAAGATGAATCCTCACATGGGACAATATTCAAATTCACGGGTTAATAGGAACGTCGAGGTGCTACCTCTGTGAAGCAGCTAATGAAACTATCAATCATATTCTCAATGAATTCCCGATAACAAACACACTATGGGATAAAGGAGTGGGAAAATTTAGGAAGAATCATCGATACAAAGGTCATCTAGACCTAACAATATCCGAATGGCCGCAAAAAGATTTCAAAAATGAAATATTGAATAGGGTGTGGGAGTTTTTCCCATGCTTCGTTGTCTGGGAAATCTGGAAAAACAGGAACAAGAAAATATTCAAAAATAAACACCGACACATTGAGGAAATCTGGACTCTGATAGAAATTCACATAAAGAAAACTCTAACTCTAAATCATTGGACTTGGCAAGGCTTCGAAGCAGATACAATAGAAATACAAATTCTTTATGATTGGGGGATTTATAAGATACATGGGAATAATGCTCGCCGATGAACTTTGATCGCTCCTCCCCGTAGCTCCAAAACATGGCACTGTACAGCGGAAGGATCCTTCAAAATGAACTTTGACGGGGCTGCGAAAGGAAACCCAGGTCTTGCAGGCTTTGGAGGTGTAATCAGGAACTCTAACGGGAGAATTCTTAGCATTTTCTAGGGAAGTATAGGTACCAATACCAACAATATGGAAGAATTAGAAGGATTGATCAGTGGGTTAACATGGGCTCTACAACAACAACAAAAAATGCCCCTGATTGTGGAGGGGGACTCCTTAATCATAATATCCATAGCAAGAAGATTACAACAAGGCACAACCATAAACTAGGTCTCCCAGAATTGGAGATGGGAAGGTCGTCTTAATGAGCTCAAAAGACTGTTAATTGGGACCTCAACGATCTAGTTCTCTCACATCAAGAGGTGGAAATAAGGTGGCAGATGCCATAGCGAATGAATGGGTTGGCATAAGCACCACCTTCCATGCAGAAAATAGGATGGATAAAGTTGATTGCATGCTACGGCAATGATGCGAGGAATTGGTGGAGATGGATTATGGCAAGATTGCAAACAATCCTCCACATCAAGGGAATGACCCACCATGACAAAAGTATGGTAGGTATAATCAAGGATAGGCATTAATTTCATAGGTCGACACTTCCCTTCGCATGCACAGACACCACGTTGAGCACAAGGCGTCGCATGAAGGGCACGTGATCGGGATAGTTAGTGTTCTTCCACCTAATCCCAAGGAAGACGCTGAAGGCATAGGAAGATGGTAAACCGACTCATCATCACCATGCATGACAATTCTTATGGCAGTAAGACAAGTGGAACGGATACGGAGATCGCCAGGGTAGAAGTTGACACACCGCATCGATATGGGCTCTAACCTCCTTAAATAAATATGCCTCAATCCTATGCAGGATTGTACGGAGCAGGGGGAGGTACATGCCCTTTCGGTAAAACCATTGGCCCCATATCAAGAATTCGCCATCATGTAGATAATAGCAAGGAAGGTCGTACATTGGCGCTTAAAATGGGAAAATTTGTAAGTGCCTATACACACAAGAATGAAGGCTAGGAGGATCTGGCTGCGATCAAGAAGTACAATGAGTTTAATGCCGAAGGACCTGAGCATGCGAAAGGGGAAACTTGTCCAGGATTCATGAATATAGGGTAGTTCACCCAAAGGATAGGAATTTCCATAAATACCTCCAATGGGGATGGCTTACTCATGTTGTATGGGAGTAATCTTGCGAACAATATTTTGGAGGTTGTGTGCACTGACAACGAACAATATTTTGTAGGTTGTGTGTTCATATAGCTAATGGCGCCCTAGTGGAGAGTGAGGAGATTCCATGGGGACTATGTGAGAATCGAAGGAGAGGTACAGCCCTCTGCTAGCTCCTCCTCACAAGACCCGAATGTCCATGATGTGTCGGTTCCGTTAGCATTCAACTGGGGTGCTCAGTATATTGTGAAAACCTCGACACTGGTTGAAGCTAAGACAATGACTAAAGAGATTGATATTCTAAGGGAGTATGAAACCCATCAAGGAAGGCCCCTTGCGGCCAACCCCTTTTGGGAAATTCGTATACTTCTAGCCTGTGATATGCAAGCGAAGGCACAGCTAGCACATGGAATCAAAGAAGCTTTGGACCTGATACGCAGAGGGCAGCAGGACAGCACAATGGGATTTCTCCTACTGGATATGATCACGGAGGGATTTCTTGACCATCCCAGGGAGACTCAAGCCTCACCTCCAAGCGAGCCCCCTGCACAGTAAGGAATGTGGTGTTTATCTGCTTTATTTTTTTCCTGAGGAGGTGGCAACGTTGTAATGGCCTTCAGTGCATTCCTAATGTTTGATACAGACATGTTAATTACTGTATTGTCGGATTATGATTTTTATGTTATAAGTCTTATAGAGGTTCAGAAGGTTGTAATTCATAGTCATATACGGTCTCTGCGCAAACTTGGGACCAGGGGCTAAAAGGCCAGTCTTATGGGGAACTTTTTTTTGTGGGTAGGATTTTTAGGCCAGTCTTATGGGAAACTTCCTTTTGTGGGTAGGAGTCCAATTGCAAAGGTGAATCCTCAGGATACCAATCCGGCTAAGCTTGGAATCTCCAGCTTACCGCGAAATTTTGTAACAACATTTTTGTACCATAAAGTAATATAAGGAATCTTAGCTTATTAACAAAAAAAAAGTAGCTATGTAGTTATGGAGGAAAATTATTTTAGATAGATAATCTAGTTGGTTGCATTAATAAGATGACAAGGGATTATATAATAATAAAATGATAAGGTATTATTATTGTCTGCAATGCATGGAATAATGTAATCGACTATGTTTTGAAAATAGTGCAGCGTATAACACATATTTTTATGCCAAAGTTTTTCATTTTATATCTGTTTTTTTTCTAAGTTTTAAACCCTCACCTTTTATTGTGGAAAAAATGTATATTTTACATTCTGACATGTTCTGACACCACTATGGACTGCTCTGACGCATTGGAAACTCCACTTCCTAGGCCTCCGTTCATTTCTGTGGCAGGTTGCATGAGTGCTTTGCGTGGCACACTAGAAATTTGCATGACAAGGTTATCTTCAACATGGATCTTGTTCAAATATGCTCGAGTTGGTGGTTTATATTTAATGCATTCTGGTGGTTTTCGACTCGTAGATTATAGACAAGGATGATATCGAGTTCTGAAAGCCTCATGGGCTTTTCCTGGATATAATAGTACTGCAGTGCTTGATATGAGATATTTGCAGGATGTTGGATATCATGCCAAGGGCATATTACAAAATGTTTTGTAATGTTTCTATGTCAGAAATGAATACAATACACATTTTTCTATGGAAAAAAAATCATGGAAACAATGATAAGGGCATGACTGTTCCAATTAGCTAATTCTTAATTCAACTACTAATATCCCTTTGGATGGACTGTGACAGGCTGGACCTGCGGGCGTCTTAATGCACAAAGAGGTATTCTCATCCATATGCACCCATATGCACCAGGGACCTCTATTTTTTTTCAATTTTCTTGCGTATTAACCATATTTCATAGAAATTGATCAAATGAAATGAAATGTGTAATTCAACAGATGTGGTGTCAGGAGTCATATTTCGTCCTTCGCCAACACGCGGGGATGGGTTATGGTTATGGTACCGGCAGCTTCTTTATCCTATTTTTTCTTCCCGTTTTAACTGAAACTTTGCGGTCATTAAGAGCATTAAAATTATTTAACCGAAAACATAATTAAAATTGTATAACGGAAAACTTGCAAGCATCAGATCTTCCACTTACAATTGACGTTGAAGCCATCGATGGGAGATTAAAGCAAAGAATCAAAGGGGACCTACTTATATCAAACGCCAACTATGAGAAACCCAAGGTGGAATTATCAATTGCAATTCATATCAACCAAAGTTCAATCATAGAAATGGAATATTGTGCATTAACTGTGATGTAAATGTAGTGATTTGGAGCACGTGATATTGATGAGGTAGCATACCTAATAGTAAGCTTACAAGGTAAGGTAATTCCAATTGGAAAGTGGCAAGCTCATTTAACATACAAATATCCCACATGCAAAACATTTGGTATTTCATTATGATACAACCTATTTTAAATTAATTTATTTTATAAAGAAACATAATAATGATTGTAAAGAAAGATAAGAAAGATAATAATTAAATTCAAAACCCCTGAATTCCAGTGACTTGGGTTTGTTTTTCAGTGTCAAATGAATGCAGGAAAAGATGGGAGTGTACTTCGATGTATGCAAACCATAATGGGTCCAATTTAATTCTTAAATTTAACTTCTCTGCTTTGGAGACAACCTTGGCTGGTGTTTCATNAGAGAGAGAGAGAGAGAGAGAGAGAGAGAGAGAGAGAAGTATTTTTTTTCACTAAATAATGAATATTACTGTCTTCGCAACATTCTTCATACAACAATGATCAATTACGGCCAAACTATAGGGTTGCTCGATACATAACCATTCGACAGGCTAAATATACGTAGTGCACTATCTAGAAATATGTAAAATAAAGATTGTTTATTACCTTTTCAAGATTGTGAATTACCTTTTCTCTCAATGTCGGTAAGGCTTGCTTGCTCTTACGGACAGGTGCTTGTTATAAATGAAAAGTTGCTGACAGGTGCTTGTAGATCTGTCCTCACATTTATCTATTTATATTTATAACTTCATAAGTGTTCAATGTAATTTCATCTTTTTATTATGGGAAAATGGATGAATTTTACTCAGTTTCGAGCAGCATGGAAATAGTAGTGCTGATGCATGCGGGGTATCATACAACGTGGGAGAGGAGGATATATTTGTTTATTTATTGAGTTACTTCAATCCATTAAAATAAGGTTTGTAAAGTAGCATGACAGAATTGTGACTCATTTCATTATATATACATTCATTGATATACAATTTAGTTTTTTGTAAGAAGAAATAGAGTGTTGTGAAACTAAATCTTACCCTTCCCTTTANGTTAAATTTTATTTGACTAATTTTGGTTTATGGAATTTTAAGAAAGTAAAGGAATAAACTATTTGGTTTGCTTTAGAGTTTCTAAATTATGATGATTGTGATGAGTTAAAAGGTTAATGACTCCCCTTTTAATATCTTAATTTTCATTCATCTTCTAAATTTTCAGCAGACCACAGCTTTGCTTTGAACTTGAAGTAATAATATTTTTAATTTATCATCTATATTTTGCAAAATGACATTTTCGTCAATACTCAACATATTTAACAAAGACATGTGACATGTTACTCGATTTTTCATGAAATAGGGGGTATAAACTTTGTTCAAAATATAGCTTGTTAGTATTTTCATTCGAAGTGTCATAAGTCAATAATTGGTATCTTTAATTTATTATGAAATCTTGAATTTAAGATTTATTCTTTTAATAAGACATTAAATTGTTAAGATTTATTTTTTCAAATTAAGTAAAAATTATTAGATATTAAATTTAAGATTTATCCTCTCAATCAATAATTCAATTATTAAGATTTATTTTTCAAATTGAATAATAAATGATTAGATATTTCATGATTGAACTTATTTATTAACATGTATTTTTCAAGTTTGTTACTCTTATGGATAAAAGGTAATTAAATAATTTAGATCTTGTTTTATTTGATTATGAAATAACTTATTTTTCAAGTTCGTTACTCTTATGAGTTCAAGTCATTTTTTTCCAAAATAAACCTATTATGTTGCTTTTTTTATTAGCTTAAATTTTTTATGGCAGTTACTCTCTATACAATATGAATATTGCTTTACAGAGTAACCTAACAAAAATACAAACCTATGAACCATAATTACATTCAGAAATTAGAAAAAAGAATTCTCATTACGGGCTTCACTCTTACTACCAACCTTGGATGCCTGAACATCAGTGGACATATTAATTGGTTGGAATGGATCTTATTTAATATTATCTCCCTCCATTCAATTGATATGCTCCATTCCACTTGAATATGAGGAAGGTGTTGTTGAGTAAACTCCTTCCTCTGTTATTTTCTGATGCTCTATTTTCCCTATAACTCCTTTAGTTTTTCTGATGCTCTATTTTCCCTATAACTCCTTTAGTTGAGTCTTCAATATCTTCCATTTTTATATTGTTATTTCCTCCACTAATTTCTTCCATCATTTGTCTATAGGCTTCAGGATTTCCAAATGAGACAGAATCCATATTATTTACTTATATTCTAAGCCTAGATCTCATTGTCATGGTTTTGTTTCCATTCCTTTCACCATTTGTCCCATTTTCTCACATACATCATGATATTATTGTTTTTCTTCTGTATAATTCTCACATCATCGAATTCCTCTGCCTAATTTCGTCATTCCACAAAGAGAGCACATATTGAAATGGACATAAGGAGCCTCCATTACACCAAAGTACGCATAATTGCCTACATTGTCTTCCAAATTACAAATGCTAAAATCTTTTGAGGGGGATCATAGTTGATAACGAGGGAATACTAAAAATTGTCTTTTGTGTTGCATTTAGACAAAGCAACAAACAACCTTGTAAATTTATTTACTCTCTATCAAGGTCTAGCGATATTAAAAGAGTTAGGGATCAAATAAATCATTTTCATATGGGATTATCTCTTTAATAATAAGCAACAAATCCAAAAAATACTTGGTAAAGTAGTCATTTTTAAAGAAGGAAAATTTTGTTATATAATCAGGTATTAGGAAATATTAATAACCAAGTGGACAAATAGATGAATATATCCACAACCATAACCAAAATAAAGTTAATGGAAAATGTAAGGATATAGGTATGTTGCCACCTCCTATGAGTTGTAACCCTCCAAAGGCAATGGAGGTGAAGCCTTTAAAATCTATCATGTCCAAAGTACTATGTTGCATCACTACTAATAAAGTTTCAATTAATAGGCAAGATGTGAGATTATTTCATTGAGAGTTTCAATTAATATCTATGATAAGATGAGACGATAAGCAAGATGTGAGATTATTTCACTGAGTTTATGGCATGGAGTTTTCACATTGTTGATTATGTTTATTAGTAGAGCTCATACCTCCAAAAAGTTAAAAGTTTTCCATGTAGTTTGGAACCAATTTATCTTCTTAGCATGTGAAGATACTTCAATTTGACATGCCATTGTATTGCATGTTTTTTTTTGAATAATGCTTAGTCTTTGCAATATAGATGTTACAATAATTTTAATATAATGAATAGATTTTAACAATTTTGTAATTCGTTTTAGTGATTAATTAGAGAAATTTGATCCTTAAAACGGTTGTAGATTTACCATGAGAGTATTTTACTAATTAAACTGAACTTTAGAGTTAGGTAACATTTTATTATGTTTATAATAAAATACCGTATTAAATTCTATTTAATAATACTTATTAAAATATCATATTAATTTTTATTCACAACTTTTTGTTTACTATAAAAATCAAATCCAAAAAATGAAAATATGAAAGCTCCATTTTTCTCTAATTATTATTCCGTGCAAGCATGGAATTACGTATTGGCCATGGTTTTGGCATTCATGCACATGTCTTTCCAAAATTTTATGATGTGATTTTTATCAGTTTTCAAGACCAACTCTCTTATTGCGAAATCACCTTTTTATTTTGCAGCCCTCTGTCTGATCCCTGACAACTCTGACACCTAGACCTGGGGCTTATCCGATGAATCATTGACAGGTCCCTGCAATTGCACTTCAATCCATGGTCATTGTTGTTTATCTTGGCACTTGCCGCCCATGACAACCTACCCATAGTGACAAAACACTTGCTCTACTTGATGTTGTGTTGCACAACACTTGCTGGCATGACAATATTGTGTTTTCATTTTGCCATTTGTACCAATTGTCTCCATGCATGCAAAGCATCTTTGGAAGACACCTTATTTCTATGCTAGTGACTGGGCTAACTCAAGGAGGTATTGAAAAGATAAACTTGAGCAAAGTTCTAAACAATGGAGAGTGGGGTTTCAGTGTAACTCGCGTCTGCTATGAAACGTTCCATAGCTATGGTGTTTATCAAGTTTCCCCTATGTTTCCCTGGTCTGGAATCATGCCCATTGGATTTGAAACCCCATTATTACCTAATTCATTTCATTTACTATCAAGCATTCATTCCTGGCTCGCGAGGAGAAACAATGGCATGGAGCATGGAATATGCAGCAACAACTCTAATAGTACCAGCTCTGTCTTTGTCTTTGTTTGTGATCTTCTTGAATCAGAGTGGTGGCAGCTTGTGCTCACCTGTGGCTGCAACAATGGTTGGGATGGTTCTCAATTTCAACCTCCTTCGTGACTTTCTTCTTCATCATCACAGACGCTACACAACTTACACAATACCTTACCCTACCTTGAGCTATGTTCTTACCACTAATCATAGAAATGTGGAGCACATCCTAGGATCTAATTTTGCAAACTATGTGAAGGTCAACTTCTGCTGTACAGATTGCTTCAGGTATTTTAACTCCCATATATTTATCTTTGTTGTTGTGATATTCTCATGATTTCTTTGTTTTGAATGTTTCATAGGGAAAGCCCCATCATGACGTTATGGAAGATCTTCTCGGGGATGGTATTTTCAACATTGATGGGGAAATAAGCTAGTTTCGAATCCTCCACCAAAGTGGTGAAGGACTTCAACAATGTTGTTTTTCGAGAGAATGTCGTGAAACTTTCCAAAGTTCTAATGGAAGCTTATCGAACAAAGCAAACAGTAGAGATGCAAACATGTTAAATCATTTCCTTAGCTCATACGCTGTGAAAATTTTGTAATTAGAATTGCATTTCTTGATCTCCCAATTGAGAGGAACCATACTATCTTGTGGATAAATGCATTTGTAATTAAATGCCAATAGGGTTTATTACTAAGATCAACAAGGGATGGAATCTGCAAACTGTGCTTTGGGGTGGACATCAACAACTTATCAAATACTAGCTCTGGAGCAGAGGCAACTTTTGTTATGGCTTTAGATGCTGCAAATACTTTACTTATGTGGTGTTATTTTGACGTTGCTCGGAAATTAAAAATATAATTCAATATTCTATCAGAGGCCACCATGAAGGATAACATAAAAAACAGTGGATGATTTTATTTATAAAAAGTCATTCAGAGCAAAAAACACGAGATTTTTGTCCAGAATAACTATGTAAGAGAATACCCACACCAACCTTGGTCTTGATTTGGAACTTATATTCTCACATTAAGTTGTCTTGTAGGTACTCATGACCTTGTTTCTCTGTCATTGACCTTCAAATCTATTCATAGGTGAAACCAATCATACTGTCTAGTTTTATTGCATTAATTGAGAAACAACCATAGAATTACTCTGACAAGTTTCTATGAGATGTTATTCTAAAATTCATGATAGGTGGTCGTGACACAACTGTAGTTACCCTTTGTTGGTTTTTTCATTTGCTTTGCAAGAATCCAGATGTTGAAAAAAGACTTGTTCAAGAAATTCAGGACCTAGTTAAGGACAATGAATGTGTTCCCATTGAAGAATTGATAAGTATGTTTTCTCAAAGTCCGACACACAAATTATTGGATGAGAATTGATAAGTATGTTTTGACAGATTGTTGTACATGAGTAGTGGTAACACAATTGTGTATCTTTCTTCACACATTTAGTTAACCCAAACAATCTTTTGACTGATTATTGTCTATCTGTATTTGTATCTTGTTAGTTTTGTTCCTCATGTTGGCACAATTTGGAATTTGTGAGGATATGGAAAAATACCATAACTTATTTTCTTCAATTGGAGGCTTTCCCAAAACAATTTATCTTATGACTTGTCTTTTGGAAAAAGATGGATAAGTTCATTTGAATATTAAATTCCTATGCTGAGATAAAAAGCTGTAGAAGTCAACATATTATTTTCCATTTTCCATTAGTTTTAATGATCAAAGAATATGTCCCATAAAAGATTTACAAAAAGCATCATAATCTAACCCAAAAAAACAATCAATGTAGGATGGAAAGAATGCAGTTTCTGAAGATATCCTTCTAGATGGATACCTTACTCCATGGGAAGAATGACATACCTACGGGGAAATGATTCAGAGGAGTTTAAGCCTGAGAGTTGGCTTCAGAATGGAATTTTCCTGCCCGAACCATCATTCAAGTGTACTGCATTTCAGGTAAGTGGACTTACCATGAGATTTTATCTTTCGGAAATGCACCTCTGACAATGTTGTAAAGTCACTAAGTCATATATTTGGCTTGCAGGCTGGACCTCGCATTTGTTTGGGGAAGGAAATGAAGATTGTTGTTGCTCTGCTTCTACATTTCTTCGAATTTAAAACTCCATATGACTGAGGATGGATTTAATCCGCGTGTCAAGCCTAGATTAAACTACTGAGCACAATTTCACATCACATTACAATGTTCAAGGTTTTATCAGTAGTACACAATTTGGCATTTTCTTAGTGTTTTTTAAAAGATACATATTTTAGCTAGTTGAAGGCATCTCTATTATACTGAGTCATACCATGAAAAACATTCAATGGATAATCTTGAATGAGCCTATCAATAATAACACTTACTGAGTACAAAATAGTGCTATAGAGTAGAATTTATAACATCTATTGAGATTTCTTTTAAGAGATCGATGTTTAACAAGAATTTAATCAGAGATATTTTTATAAAGAGTTATTTAAAGAATTACAGGTGACGTTTGAGTGATTATTTTTATCTTAGACTTGTCTCTGTATTTGTGTTATAGTAGGGATCCAGTTAATAATATGGATCCATTAGACACCATAACATCATAAATTCATAATAACTAATACATTTTTTTTGAATAAATTCATAATATTTATTTATTTTTTATACTAGTTTGAGCATTTTTTCAAAGAATGGCTTTGGTCATATGATAGTATTTAAAATGTGGTTTAAAGTTGGCCATTTGACTGATAATTTTACCCCAAATTTGACATTTTGCATTAGTTAGATATTGATAATCTATAGTGCTTTGTAATGATTGTTTTAGTTCCTCAATCTCAACATTAATTTGGGATATATGAGATTCTAGGTCATAGATGGACGTCTCTCTCCCTTTTAAATATGTATGTAATTTTAATACTTTTCTTCCTCTACTTTTTTCAATGCTTGCAGTCATTGCAATTTTCTTAGATAGCTCAAAAACTTGAGCCTGATAGATGACAAACTTCTCCAACAAATGGTCAACATTTTCTTCATTGCTTGGGATGTCCATTTGTTTATCATTAGTAGAAGGATTATCTGAAATTTCTCTAACAAAGTTTTGAATAATGTTTCTTTTTTATCAGTTTATCTTTGTAGTTTTTGCACCTCAAAATCATGTTCCCTCATCGAAGTAATTTTTTCATCGTTTAACTCATCGATTCTGAAATCCAATCTCAGATTTTGATCTTTTAGTTTGTCATTCTCTAAAATAATGGGCTCCTTTTCTTCCTAAACGACGATCTAAAATAATGGCCTCCTTTGCTTCCTAAACGTCGATTAACTCTTTTGTTTGCACATGGTCTATAGGAAAAAGCTTCAACCTTGTCTTCAAAGCCTTAATCTCAATGTGTAAGATAAAAGACAACTAAAACGCCTTGTTTTTCCTGCCAATTTTTGATAAAATCCGATCATTTTTTTCTTGAAATTACTATTTCAGCAATATTGCAATTCCCAGGGCACCTGCAGTTGCTAGGCCACCTGTATGCATGCTTACATACATCGAATGTAGCTGCCAGTCCACTTGCATGCATGCTGCCATGCATGTTGAGCTACCACCTAAGGTTTCTTATTCTCTATCGTCTTCATACATTATTTGATATTTCAAAGAAAATGCCAATTCGCCACCACACAAGTCAAAATAACACATGGTAAGAGACAAGTGAAAATATGTCGATGAATTTCAATTTTTTTTCATAAGAAATTGGTGTATTTATTGTTTGAGAAACAAGATTTGGTTTATAGGTAAAGTGGGTCTCTTTCTGACGCACAATCCTTGCATAGGAAAATAGGGGGAAAAACCACATCATATATGCTATTCATCTTCATAGGTTTCCTTACTTTTTCTAAATTTTTTTTTTAATAGAAACTTAGAAAGCAGTATATTAAACAGGTTGTGCACATTCATTCAGTACAAAATCACAACAACTATAAGATTTTAGGAGTTCAGAGGAAACATAAACAAAAATAGGCCATAAAGAGAGCCTTCTAAAGCTAGAAAAAGTACCGGTGTTTTGAGTTATTACAGACGTAGTATAAATATAGATAAACTGTTGGTTTAGTAATATGCAAAAAAACATAAGCTAAGGGAAGTTCATTTCAGTTTGCCTGGATGCCCCATAGGCTGGGTGACAGATTCTTCTTCCATTTTCTGAGCAACTGCTCTTGGATTTTTTTGAGCACGGCTTCCTTGGTTCATCTGCACCAAATTATGAAGGTCCTCCTGTATGTGATCAATTTTTCCCATCATTTCCTTCAGGTTCATCTCATTATCATCAATTCTTGCGCCGTGACAACTAGTTTGATAGGAAACATAACGAACATCGTCAACTAACTGTTTAACCTCCTTAGTTGTCTCCCTATTGTTTGTGATTCCAATGGAAACAAAGTCTGACAAGTGTTGGATGTTAATCTTCAAGTTAGTGAACCCTTCATCAATTCTTTTGCAGTCCATTCTCAACACAGGAAACGGGCCCTTTCGGCTATTACTCTGGTTAAAGTTGTGCCTCAAATTGAAACTGAAAGTACTACTGAGGACGTGACCAAGAGAGGGAAATGCTCGTTTCGGAGAAGCCCCTATACCCTAGAGGGAACCAAGACTTGTGATAGAGAGACTACCCCAAGATTCTCCCAGTAACAGAGACGAGAAGCAATTCCTTATGTCGCCCGAGAGCAAACACCAACTGCATATGATGTTTGAGGCAAGAAAGACAGGATCTGAATGCACAGATGACGTATCGCTCCCAGCTTCGCCAAAACCAAGCAAGACACAAAACTGAGAGGAGCAGAGAGCCCAATTGCTCACCAAAACCAAACTCTAAGGAAAGAAGATAGACAGGCACGATAAATCAATGGGTATAAGCCACCCTTCACCAAGCTCAGAGGGAAAGGAAAGTTGCTCCTCATCGACTGAAGGGCCACTATCAGGCAGAAAGGAGAATGACCAGCACAAGGGAGGTGGAAGGCAGATTAAGCCCCTTGGAGAAGCCATCGTACGCGAGGGGGTGTGGGTATGAGCGTGTGAACTGTAAGTGCAATTAATTTTGGAGGGGATGGCGATAAAAGGAGCGGGAGGCGGGCTGGAGAATGAGGATAGTGGATTCCACATGTCCCTTTGCCAAGCACATAGGTTGCCACCTATATTCAAAACCATAATCAAAACAAACTTTAGCTTATATTTATTCACAATATAATGTAGAGAGAAAATAGGACCTTGGTTTGGGTTAGGGGATGGGTTTAGGATTAGCTTCTTCATTGTTAGTGAGATGAGGCCTTGATGGAGTGAGGCACCAGTATTTGCCAGAGCATTTTCCTGGGCGTTGTTTGCTCTTAAGATGTGGAAGTAGTCGATGCTAACTGGGAGTGGAAGATGAGATATCCTGTTATACAACCTTCTGCATTTGATGGAGCTTGAAGGATATCTAGTGATCATTTTGAGAATAACATGGCAAGAGTCCCCAAAGACTAGCAATCTTGTTTTAGGCCCTGTAGAAGCGCGCCAACAACTCAGCCTCATTGTTCATCTTGTGACCCAATCCCCAAGCGAAGGTTTTTACTATAAGTCCTCTAGGGTCAAGGATAACCACCCCGCACCTGCCTCCCCTAAATTTAATCCCCAAGATTAGAACTTGGGTGGGGAGGGTAACATTGCTTCTTCCCAACCACCCAACCCACACACAATCCACAGCTTACTTTTTCTAAGTGCAAAATTTCCAAACACCAACTCCAAAATTTTGCTAAAAAATTATGGTACCAAAGCTATTGATTTATCAATTATGCTATTGAACCTTGATACAACTTATAGTATTTCAAAAATAATTCAATTAAAATATATAAATATAACATATAACTCAAACTTAAATACAACATATAATGCAGCTTTGCTGCTAAATCTGGTTACTAATTAAATGTATACCATTTGGAAAACTGTTATAAACACTTCTGGTCATTAACAATAAAATATCCTGCTAACATTCATCTATAGCAGTTTGACTTTACATACATGAGTGAGATGCTTGTTTGATAACGCAAAAAAAAAACAATGAGGTCGAGATGTCAGACACCTAACAACTGTGAAAAAGTATGGCATCACATCCAAACCTCTTTACATCGAACTTCATAACTCATTGTCTTTCTGCAAGAAATCTGGACTTCCATTGTCCTTAGCTCCACAAGTCTATTACACAAGAGCCTCGGATGCTCCATTCTGTGTACTCTCTTCTTCGTGCAGTGGTTGTCAACGGTCATAGGCATTAGATAGATAAATGAATGACCAACCGAGGCAAGGCAGGGCAGTGCGTCCGTCTCGAGATGTGCAAACGGCAGAAAGGTACCAAAAGTCTTCGAGGCATTAAACCATTTTTTAAATCACTGCAAAGTTGTAACTTAGCGCGTAGCAAATCGCGCTTTTAACCTTTTAACCCACCAGAGTTTTCATCGTTGGATCTTTATCGTTGTAATCTTCTCTATCATTTAGATGCCAATTTAACTTCACGTGGTCACGGGTGCCATTTTCCTGCCTTTACTCGCGAGATGTTCCCCCTGCGAATCGCCCTGCGACAAAATTCCACCATCCCGCTACGCAGATCGATCATCCACGGAACAAAACTACAAACACCATTTAATGGTTTCTCCAACTGTAGACACCTATACTATACTAGTCTTATCAGTCAACCTCACATCGTCATCACCTTTGACACTTGACTGCGCCTCTTACTGAATCTCTCATCGCCTGTATTAATTTATAAATCTGCAACCCTAATCTGCCTCAGCCTCAGCTTCATCCTCAGCCTCAGTGTGTTATTCTGTTGAGATTGTTTACCTGTTCAATGGATTTGTGGCACCCAGATATTCTGGTGGAGGTGTTGAAGAATCTGGATGCAAAGTCCCTGGCAATGGCGGGCTGTGTTAACAGGCAGTGGAAACGAGTTTCGCAGATGGAAAGTGTGTGGGAGGGGGTTTGCACTAAGTACTGGCCCCTCACACACCCTCGTTCTCATTCTGTTGTGGTGGCGCTGGGAGGTTACCGTCGCCTTTATCTGCTCTGTTTACGCCCTGTTCTTCTTTCTTCTTCTTCTTCTTGTAGAACAAATAGTTGGACGAAAGATGAAGTCCAGCTTTCTCTTTCGCTATTCTCCATTATCTGCTATGAGCGCATGGCGAAGCTCAGTGATTCTGCGTCAGGCTCCTTGATGTTTCGGTATAAGCCGAACTCTCAGAATGTCCACTGCATGAGTTCCATCTATAAACAGTATCTTGATTGATTATCGATGCAGGCCAATCGAGCAAATTTCATGGATGTTTTATTCGTTTATAAACAGTAATACATTATTTTTTGTGAGCGTTCATGTAGATGTTTGAACTTCGATGTAATCTTTCAATTACACAGCTTTTTAGGGTTTCCATACCTTGCTGCACTGTTTAGTTATTATTGGATGTTGCAGCTTCCTGTTCCTGTTCCTGTTTCTGTTTCTGTGTTTACTTATTATTGGATGTTTGCTTCCTGTTTCTGTGAATTCTTCTTGACAATTCGACTTTTTCCATGTTAGAGGGACGTCGGACGGTAATTCATTTTCACTTTTTTCTTTTGGTTGTTATGATTCACCTGCAAATAAGCGTTTATATGCACAAAATGAAACTTTCGATCCCAGAGGAAAATGAAAGATTACCGCTGTGAATTAACATTAAATAAATGATAAATAATATGGGCAGTGTAATAAATGTTGTTTAGATTTAAAAGTCCATATCCAAGTTTATAGTCTTTATTACTATATTTTTTTAAACATATTGAAGTGTTAAATAAAGGAGTTTATAATGTGACAAAGTTGAGAAGGGCACAGTTTTTAAGGTCAGTGATTTCAAAGTGTATATCCCAGTACACACCGTATTTATTACTGTACTGTTTGATACATTAAATTGTTAACCTTATTTATTAGTGTACTGTTTGATATATAAATCTGTTGTTGTTAATAGTGGGTGTATTAGTTATTTTAGGATGGCTGAGGTTGTCTATATGTAACCATCTTAGAATGGGGAGGTTATGTATGCATTAATGTTATGTTTTTTTTATTATTAACATTATTCAATGCTAAGTTGCAGAGTATCTTATTTGTTAAGCTGCAAAATATCTTATTTTTAGTTAACAGAGATGCTGTTCATTGCATTCATTGGTGTTGCTGATCATATAGACTAAATATAAAGTTACTTTAAATCTAACTATTTATATCTCAACATCAACATGATTAAATACAGATTAGGTATTGCAAGCTTCTCAGTAATTGCCAGCCTTTTCAGTAGGTGATCTTTCCAAGTCACTTAAAATTTTGTGCAACGTAGACACGGAGCCCCTTATATACTGGACAGACTTTTCCTCGGGATGGGAGCCTTCAGACTTTTCCGCGGGATGAAAGCCTGTCAAATAAGCACAGTCCAATGAAAGATCCAATGATACCCACTTGACAAGTTCCCCTCCCAAGAGAAAGTATGTCCAGTAAATAAAGATCACCCAACGTCGACAATCTGCAACCTATGTTATATACAACCGTAGTTTATTTGGTTATAAATGTAAATGCTCTCGGGCCCCACATTTTATATGCAAAAGCCTTTAAAAAAACGTAACCACGATTTTTTTTCGGGGTGGGAGTCACGACCTTTTTAGCACCCCCGAAACGTACACGTGTCTTTGTGCGTGATCATCTTAAAAAGGATCAAACTCCAATTTTCTTAGAACGTCATAAATCGAACATAAAATGGTTTAAATTGTATTCAGAAAACTTCATTTTTTATTCCATACGGTTTATTCAATCATTTCATTGATGTTTATATGGATAAAGCAAATTCGAAAGGCTATATGGATCTGCAGATTTTGATTGAGAATTTTATATTATAATAATAATAAAATGGTAGATTTTGATTGAGAATTATATATTATTATAATAATAATAAAATCATATAATATCTAGTATAAAACTTTTTTGGATGTAGGTGATTTATCGCCATATGGATAATAACGAGTGATTGTTGGGACACACTTGTTTTTCGATGTCATTCATTTGACATCACCTCACTTAGTCATTAATAGCCGCAAGATGACATCCATTTTGAACGGTGTGAGCTCTAAGCTCATGATGGGAAGTGATCCCCCTACCGTCATTTTGTACCTCACATTTGCTTGGAGAGTCAATGCCATCTTAATGGCTCCTCAAGATTTGGGTCCATGTGTCAAGTGTTGTTTGCTCATTGTTTTACTCCTCATTTGTTCACTCCTGTTCAAACCTGCAGAGACTGACTATCCTGTAATTTTAAAGGCGACGAAGAAACACCACAGTGTTTTGTCTCTCGTTCTTAGCTTATCTGTCGACGTACAAGAGTTTCACTACTCTGTGTTGCCATCCAAACGGACCATGTCTCGTAGACTGTGAGCTACGTCCAGAAGAGGTCTAGGAGTCTAGGGCAACGTTAATGAGCAAGCCAAAAGCTTCACTGCTCAGGCTAGCACAAAAGGTTATGATTTGGAAATTCTTGACTCTCTTCGTCAACTATTCGACAACTCGGAAGGTGAGCTCATAGGTACTCACACAATGATAAATCAAACGGTTGAACGCAGGCACAACTACTGGGTCATCAAAAATCTTTTAGCCAGACTTCTCCTCCATCCCACTGATCCCCAGCTTAACCCTCCGGCTCCTTTTGTGACTCCTTCAACAGCGCCTTCCATAAACCCCTTAGTTGCTCTTATGGAAATCGAACAACTGCCCCCCTTCCCATAGGAACATGTCCAACACCAGGCAAGGCAAAGCCACCGTGAGCATTGCGGTCAAATACAGGAAAATAGACCCTCTTCCGGTCAAGCAAAGCCCCTCCAGCAGTGAGGAGGAGGCCACTAGTGAAGAAGCTACCGACAACGATGGAGGAAGTCCAGGAAAACATGATGGTCAAGCTTCTGCCAACCCACTTGTTTCCACAACGAAGGGCCAACCAAACTCTCAGTTAGGATTCAAGTTCGGGGTTCCAATAGAGGAGGAGCCACCCTCCAAGCCATAATCTAGGTTTTATGGTTTATGCACTCTCTCTTTTTTATTGGGTCTCTTGGGTTCAGACTCCCCTGCTAATTACATTAATTTTTTTTTTTAATCAATTTTCATATTCAAACTCTATAAATTTTTGTGTGTTGCAATTATCTGTTTTCCCTCTTATAGGGAGGACCACTCAATCTGTAAAAGTTTGAATTCCCCTCGAGGAAAAGTTGTAACTCTTTTTTTGCTACTTTCTGCTTACAAAATTGCTATTCTAAACTATATTTTTTATTGTATTATTACTTTATTTCAATAAACTAATTTCTGAATTAAAAAAAAAACTTATTACAAAACTCTTCCTTTATTTGTATATCCTGTTATAGTATATTTATTAAAACAAATTGTAATCACAACATTCAACCTTTTACACAAGTGAAAAAACATTTCATAAACTAAATCGTGCTCACATGCATATTAGAAATAGACACCTCTCTCGGTCTTTAATAAATCTATGCTTTAACAATATGTCCGTTCGAGCGATGGAGCATCTGAGGGTTTGCTGGAGTGCAGAGGTTTTACAGGCTAATGGAGCGTCTCGGTGGCCACTTGCGTGCAGTTTTTCTGATGAAATTTTCGAAGCCGTTCCTGGGGATTCGGTTTCTTCCCTCTGAATCAATTCTTTGGAGCCCACTCTCTCTGTTTCTTTGGTGTCGGGTCTGTCCTTCTTTGGAGCCCACTCTCTCTGTTCTTTGGTGTCGGGTCTGTCCTTTCTGGGTTATCTGTCCTTGGGTCTTCTTGCACTGTTTTCTGGGCCTGTTGGCTGTTTATTGTTTTTTGCTATCCCATGAGCCATGCCGGCGACTGGAGTCCATCCTCATAGCTAAGGACTAGTACCAACCAGTCTAAACAAGTGGGAATTGTATATAATATGTCAGTTTTGGCTCAGCCAGGTGTCTTTTCTCATTAGTCAACTGTTTTGGCTTCGTGTTTTTGGCTCCTGTCACCATTATCATTGCGTCGTCGTTTTGGATCCTTCTGATTCTAGAACTTTCCCCTGATTTGCCGGGGCTCGGTATTTGTCCCTTTAGACTGTCTTTATCAGGGTTTATGTTATGTTTATGATTTTCTAAAGGATTTAACCTAGGGTCCATAACTAGGGTACTTTATATCCTGGGACTCCTTGGTACCTCGTATCATTCCGCTGTCTCCATTCCACGTTTGGGCAGACTCTCGTGTACCTGAAGTGTTCCTCCTGGAGTTACAAGGCTGGTCTGCCCTTGTAGCGGCCTCCATCATCAGGAAAGATCAATCTTGTGTTGACTCTTTGTTGCTAACCCTTGTAATCCTTACCCTAATGAGGGTTTACTATCCGGTTTGCAAGCGGTTGCTTGCAGCCAGCACTGTTCCTCCCTTCTCTGATTTTGTCGGTTTTTGGTTGACCTGGCCTTCCTTCCTGCCCATATGTCGGAAACCCACGATGGGCGTTCCGACACCAAGGCTTTACGAGATTCCGCTCGCTTCCGACATAGAAGGACGACAAAGGCCCATAAGACACTAGATGGTAAGCTCAGTTACGTAGTGGGATGCGATATCTACCTGGATAGGGTGGAAGCCTTATGTGCTCAAACGCTCATAAGTAGGCTGGAATATGCAACAATGGATAAGAAAGACTGGTTCGCTTGGGCCACCGAGCACTGGAAGCCATTCCTAACTTACATACCTGCAATCAGTCTTTTGGTTCGGGGCTGGATAGTCTTCGTTTTTCTTGAGGATGATCATACCACTTCCGTCCTCAGCGGGCTTTGGAGAGTTGGGAAAGGGTCTCTCGTTCTAGACCATTGGCACTCACATTTTGACCCAGCTCGTGAAAGGGTAAAAAAAAGACACTTGTGGACTTTGCTACCAGGGCTCCCCTTTCCGTTGTGGAATCGATCTCTTTTGGAAGGCATAGGGAATACTTTAGGCCACTTCGTGGTTGTTGAAGATGATTTTATGAATGCATATGATAAACGAATAGCGAGGATATTAGTGGAATTGGACATTTCGAAAGGACTCCCAACTGATGTTGAAATTCTCTGTCGAGAGCGTTTATTTACTCAGAGGCTGGACTACCAAGGCATCCCCTTCAGATGCAATTTCTGTAGGGAAACAGGCCATCTTCGACGTACCTATCAGTCCTTCTGACGATCTTCTGTTGATCCAGACTTTCGACCTCAATCTACAGATATGTCTTCACCCTCTCTGGAACAAAAGGACTCTCGAGTAATAAATTCCTCGATCCCTACGGCTTCTTCTATTGATTTCCTTAAAAATTCATGCTCTCTATTTAAAGATGCCATATATTTAGACATAGCCTTGCTAGATTCGTTTAATGCTAGACGAGCCCCTCCTAAGTCCTCTTCCAATCCTCTGGTTCCGGTTCCCCTTATGGATTCGACCTGTAGCCCTCCTCGACTTTCGGGTGAAAATGTTTCTATGAAGTCTCCAGCTCCTCCGACTTTGACTCTTTCTTCCCCTTGTGTGGATCAGTCCTGTACCCCTCCTCGTTTCTCTGGTGTTCCCCCCTTATCGATACCTACCCTCACTTCGACTCTTGACCTTCCCCATCCTTCACTTCCACCTTCATCTCTTTCCTCGATGGCCACTCCTTGTTCCACTTCTTGAGACCCTGATATCATTGTCCATATTCCGGAATCTCATATTCCTGATGTCGATTCCATCGGTCCCCTTTTCTCAGACTCGGACTTTCCTCCACTTATCAATTCGAGGCTGTTGACTCTGGGATCACCTCCCCACAGTCCTATTTCATCCCCTTCCTTTGCTGATCCAGGTTTACAAAAATCTCTGAATATTTTCTCAGATCAAACCCCTCTGGCTCCCTCTGTTCTTCCCCTAAAATCCATCTGTTTCGAGAATGTAACAATAAGGAGAAAAAAAAAACTCCTTTGGAAAATGAGTTACTTGCCCCCGCCTCGTACACTCCCTTATCTACTAGACTAAAGAATGTGGCACGTAAGACTGACTCTCCTTCTCAAAGGGTCCTTAGAGCTTCGACCCCTCTTCAATTTGATACATGATGCGCATTCTTTCGTTAAATGTTCGTGGTTTGGGGGGTTCCACCAAACAAAAAAGACTCCGTCGACTTTTTGTGTCTCTCTGACCTGATATCGTTCTCCTTCAAGAGACCATGACCAGCTCTTACCCTGCCCTCTTTGCGTTTTCCAAGCTGTTTCCGGGTTGGGAATTTTGTGCCCTTAGTTCGAATGGTCTCTCTGGGGGAATCCTCTCTGGATGGAATCCGAAGCTCCTCAAATGTAAAGCTTATCATACTCTTGCTGGTATTTTACTAAAAGCTTCAACACAAGGCTTGACTTTATCCCTTTCCATCCTTAATTGTTATGGCCCCTATCTTAACCATGATTCTTTCTGGAATGCTGTGGCCTCTGGCGGTCTTCTCTCGTTGCCAAACCTTATCCTCGTTGGTGCCCTGAAATTTACACTTAATGCTTCGGAGATCTGGGGCACTAAAGCACAACTTGATCCTCTGGGCCCTTATTTTTCCAAGCTTTTCTCTGATCATCATTTAGTGGATGTGCCCCCCTCTTATGCAAGTCCTACTTGGAGGAATGGTAGGATGGGGGAAGAAGGCATCTCCAAAAGACTTGATCATTTTTTGTTATCTTTTCAGCTCATGAGCTCTCTCCCCAGGCATAGCGTCTGGGCTCACAGATGTGGGATTTCTGATCATTTCCCTGTCCTTCTCGAATGGATGAATCAACAAAGCCCTTGTGCATACCCCTTCAAATTCAATCAATCTTGGCTAGGGAATGAGGATTTTATCCATATGGTCCGAAATGAGTGGCCTCTTTTCCGTTTGTCTGATCAGTTGGATGATATGAAGGACCTTTCTTACAAACTTCGCTTTCTAAAAGAAAAAGTGAAGTCTTGGACTAAAAGGGAAACACAAAAGATGAAAGAAAAATCTGCCTACTTGGAGGATGAAATCTGTTCTCTTCTAAATCTGACTCAATCTGCTATCCTAAACAATGAACAGCAAGGCAGACTGAATTCTCTTAAAGCTGATCTACAAAAGATATTGGATCATGAATTGTACTCTACTAGACTACAAAGCAGAGTCTCTTGGGCTATGAAGGGGGATGCCAATACTAAATTCTTCCATGCTGTCACAACAGCTAGAAAAAACCATAATGCCATCTAGAAGTTACAGGATGAGGAGGGAACCTGGGTCTCGGATGAACAGAGCATCAAACTACTTGGGGTTTGCTATTTTAAAAATATTTTTGCCGATGATCATCTGACAAATCTTGCTGCTCAGCTAAAGGTCATCCGTCTTTTTCCTTCCTTTATCAGCAATGATGATTTAGAAGTTTTCACTCCTCCTGTCACCCTCTCAGAAGTAGAGAAGGCTCTTAAATCGTTCAAAAAAGATAAGGCTCCTGGCCCTGATGGCTGGCCAGTCGAATTCTACTTGAATTTTTTTGATCTTTTGGGTCCACTATTTGTCAATATGGTGGAATCCTCAAGACTTTTGGGTAGTGTGGTCCCTTCTCTTAACTCCACCTTTTTAACTCTAATCCCAAAAGTTGAACATCCTGACTCTTTTGCTGACTTTCGTCCTATTTCCCTCTGTAATCTCTGCTATAAGTTGATTTCAAAAGTTGTGGCACTGAGGCTAAAACCCTTCCTTGACTCGTCTATTTCCCCTCAGCAGTTTGGCTTCCTGAAAGATCGTCAGATCCTTGAGCCCATTGCCATCACTCAGGAAGCCCTACATTCTGTAAAAAATAAAAAAAGATGTGCTCTCATCCTCAAGTTGGATTTGTCAAAGGCCTTTGACAGGGTTAACTGGACTTACATTCGTCTTTTACTTATTCAGATTGGGGTTCCACTTGTGGGGGTAAACTAGATAATGGGTTGCATTACTTCAGCCAATTTTGCAGTCTTGGTAAATGGATCTCCTTCTTCCTTATTTCCGGCTTCTCGTGGAATTAGGCAGGGCTGCCCATTGTCTCCTTTGTTGTTCATCCTGGTTATCGAAGGTCTTAGCCTCCTGATAAAAGATGCCAAGAGAAATGGTAAGATAAAAGGGATAAAGATTTCGCCTCAACTCTTCCTCACTCACTTACTTTTCGTGGACGATGTGATCTTATTTGGCTTGGGTTCTTTTGAGGAATGGACTGCTTTCAAAGTTTTACTTGACACATTTTGTTAGGCCTCGGGCATGTGCATCAATTTCAATAAATCCTATTTTCTCCATAATGACTTGGATGCTGCCCTCCTAGGCAGAATCACGGGTCTCCTTCCGTACAGATTTGCCCATCTTAATCAAGTTTTTAACTATCTGGGTTTCTTCCTCAAGCCCTCGGGTTACCTGGTCAAGGATTGGTTTTGGCTTATTACTAAATTTGAGAAGCGTATATCAAATTGGACCTATAGGCTTTTGTCTATGGGAGGTCGACTTGTTCTCATTCGAGCTGTCCTTTCGAGCTTACCTGTTTTCTGGATGGCCCTTGTTCCGATTCCTTCCTCAATCCTTGACAAACTCAGAAAACTGATTTTCACTTTCCTTTGGGGATCCACACCTCAGAAAAAAAAATTCCACCTTGTCGATTGGCATTTTCTTGCTCGACCTATCTCTTTAGGTGGCTGGGGGATCAAGCATCTCCCTAGTTTCAGCTTATCCTTGAGAATGAAGAGCTTCTAGATTGCTCTTAACAGTAAGGGCATTTGGCATCAACTACTCTCTATAAAATATATGAAGAAGCTGCCCTTGCACGCATGGCTTAGAGAGAAATGTTTCTTTTTTCAAAATGCTTCGATCATTTGGAAAGGCTTCCTAAAAACTTTGCCATGGATTGGTAAGGGGATAATTTGGCAAGTAGGCAATGGCTCGTATATCTGTCTAGGATTGGATCCTATTGTTGGCTTGGGTAACGCTTTTATTCTCCCAGCAGACCTAAGAGCGTATCTTGAATATTATGGCATTAGTACCCTAGCTAAAGCAAGAAATGAAACTCCCCTTGCTGCTGGTTACTGGTTTTCGGCAGATGAACTGGATCTATGTGGTGACTGGAAATCTCTTTGGGAGAACTATATTAGAGGATTGGAATACAATAGAATTCGTCTCAAAGATCCCTGTGACTCACTGCTTTGGTCATATAGCAACTATGTGGGGAAGATAAGTGCAGCAATAGGTTATGAAAGTATCTCTTCGAGCAGTTTTTTAGAGGCACGAAACCCGGTCTTGGATATTCTTTGGACTCTTAACATTCCTAAGAAAATTACCTGTTTCATCTGGCTGTTAGAAAAAGGTAAAATTCTTACTTGGGAGCAATTACAAACCCGTGGGTTTCTTGGTCCAAGCTGATGTGTTTTATGTGAGAAGTATTTTGAGGATATTCATCACCTCATTGGTGCGACGATATTAGAGATATGCTCCATCTTGACCCTCTGGTGATCTTCAAGCATATTTTCCGTGAGCATAACTCGCTGGCAGAAGACCTCTCTAAACAGGCTCTGAATTTGGAAATGGGATATGGAATATTCTCTGAATCTTTGGATGGATTGGTCATAGCGCAGGACCATTTTGTGCTTTTTTAGCAGCTGATTCCCATTTGTTTTTCAGCATTTGAATTTTCAGCAGTTGATTTGTGCTTTATTGTCTGATTTGTTGGAGACTTTCAGCCAGCAGGTTTTGCTCAGGATTGTCTGTTTGAGATCACCACCGATATTCTCAATATTTCTGACTTGATTATCAGGGATGATGATAAAAGTCTGCTATGATCAGACTTTTTGTTTTTTCTGTTTGGCTAGATTGTATGCTCGATCATTATATGTTTTGCTGAGTGGTCTCTTCTTGTTTTTAGCTTCCATGATAGTTGATATGTATATTATGTCTTTTGATTCTAATGAATATCAAAGATTGGTATTTTTTCCTCTGAAAAAAAAAATAGACACCTCTCTTATGACCACCACATAAACAATTGGCATTATACAATTCGCTTTTATAGATAAGCGATGGTGACATAATTAAAATATTTATCTCACATGTTGTTTAGTTTTGGTGTTATAATGTTTGGTTAAGACTAATACAATCTATATGTATATATTAATGATAAGAGTTAGGTTAAAGGCGGAAAAACTTTATTAAAAGATAATAAAATTTCTTTAGAGGTTTATGAACAATATATAGCTTAATTATAGTCATCCAAGAGAAGATATACTTTAAGCAAACTACATAGTTTTTCAAGTTGTTATAGATTCTAGCATAGTGTTTTAAGAGCAGTTTACAAAAAAAATAAAAATTATGCAAAAACAAATTAAGAATTGGTGTCACTGTTCATAACCTTGACATCTTGAGTATCTTCTTCTTTATTCTCAATGTTGTTCTTGACATTATCTTCTTGTCTCGCAGCATCAACATCTTAATTCTCTTCCATGGTCTCCTCGACATCCTCATCCTAGGTGTCTCGACTTTCTTCTGTTGTCTCCTTGCTCTCCATAACCTAAATGCCTTGACTATCTTCAATGTTTTTGTTTATCTCCTTAGAGATGGTGATATTCACAAGTGAAATAACAAGCCAATGAACTATAACATGCTCAATTTCTTTGCTACAAAAATTCATAAACGCTAGACTGCTCGACTGCTAAAAGGGATTCATGGTGATCTGTAGTGGTCTTGATTGCATTGATTTGATCCTTGTGATTGTGTACCTTCCCTTCAACCTCATCTAGACGGGGGCCTAAAACAGTCACATAAGCAGTAATATGAAAGACAACTTGTTTAATTTCCACAAGCCTAGAATCAACTAAGGGGGACCGTGAGGCTATCTACCAAATTGTAGTGAGCAAGCCCTCCAATTGGGAGTTCATCTCTATCGCATCTGGTTGCATAAGTCACAAATGTCAGCTCTAGTCTTACGCATGCCATCAGACAACTCCTGAAGCTTGCCTTGAATATCAACTAGAGCCAACTTGCCTTCAACATCAACATGCGAGTTCATACATGCAAGAAAGACTAGTACTTCCACTCTCTCATTTCCCACGGATCCCAAATAATCACAGCATCAAAACCTGGTCTGAAAGTATTTGCTTCAGAATCCTCCCACCCAACAGATTCAGTGTCCAAAGGCCACAACCCTGGGGTAGGAAAGTGATAAGAAAATCCTCCTCCGGAAACACCATAACCAAACAACCCGAGGCCGTGTTCTTTCCCTCAACTCTCTCAGGACAACGACTTGCAATAAGACGTAAAGGAGAAGTTTTGACCACCTTCATAAAGGATTTTGTGCTGGGAGAAGACACCTCACATTAAACTTGACTACTTGGCAGTTGGGAACACTAAATGTTGAAAGGACTTGAATATGGTCCTGCTCCATAGCCATTATAAACAATATGAAAGGAATGTCAACCTTATGGAAACAATAAGGGATGAAAGTGCTAAGGGAAGCCAACAATGAAGGACTTGTTGACCCCCGTTGATGACCAACTTCCCAATAGAATTACAAGAGGCTAAGTTTTCATAATAATTAGCTTGCCTATTATTTTCCCGCTTCTCATGGAATATTTGAACCTCGTGAACATGATTAAGAAGCATATTAATTTGTTTTTGCAATCCATTAGCACGTCCTCAAGATCCTTATTGCTTCTAGTTTGAGCCAGAATTAATAATGAGTCTTCAATAATCACAAAAGATTGAATTCCTTTGTAGAGTGACATTGACGAGCCCTTGATAGAGAGCATAGCGCTCAGCTTGATTGTTTGTAGCTACTCCTAAGCCCCCTTCAAAGGTTAAAACTGTATGCCCTCCAAAATCTAAAAGGATCCCTCTTGTACATGTCTTCCCAATATGACTAAGAAATATTTAGCAAAATACATCATATGCATTTGATCCCTCCTAATTCTTCATATATATAATAATTAAATAAATTTTACTATAAATAAGACATACTATATTTGAAAGTAACACATTTTTATAAATTT
>LPNX010139591.1:0-30662 GCA_001517045.1 Pseudotsuga menziesii | reverse complement strand
ATATATAATATTTAAAAAATATATAATTTATTATATCCCAAATAAATGAGTAAATGTCCTAAAGTCAGTATATATTTAATTTTTTTTAAGAAGAGTATTGTGTATAGGCATCATTGAACAAAACTAAAAACCATTTTGACATTTAACTTAAATAGATATATAGATATCAATTATTGGAAAGAAAAAAAAAGATGTGAATGTAGCAAAGAAGAGATTAGTGTCATATTTTCTCACTAATCACATTTCAAGGAGAATAATTTATACATGAAATTATTTATTTATTTTTTTGTTTAACGATGTTTTCTATTTTTATTAATTTTATTTTAAATTATATATAATTATAAAATGTATAAAATTATATGATAATTATTATTGAAATGCAGTGAGCATAATTTAGTTTTTGAACATGGATGGAAAAGCGTGCTATGAGAGTGTGCTTAGATGGGATTTATCTTAATGACGAAGACCTCATTTCAAAAATGGGTGTAGCTTACGGTGTCCGATGCTCTCTGACAGAAATCGCATGGAAAATATCTGTCAATTAAAGGATTTGTCCTTGCTATGCAATAAAATTGCTTGAAATTCAAATTTCAGTTAAGTTCATCGTAACTTTAGCGATGTACATCACTGGAGTCACTTGAGCTTCGACCTTCACATGTGTGCAGAAGGGGGCCTTTGACATGTGTTACGCCATAAAGACTGCACTACAACCTAGCCCACCTTTGCTTAATGTGCGAAGGCTAAGTAACTAAACTCTAACGAACAAAGAGTATATTTTGACTTGTATTTCTGGTTAACATTCAATGCTTTTAGGCACGCACACAAATGCTCTTGTGCTCTCATTATTATTGTACGAAATTGCAAAAGAGGGTTTGTACGAAGCTACTATATTATTGTACAAAGCTATAAAACTATGCTAGGAGGGTTGCCTTGTTGCAGTATAAATCTGCACACATGCAACTCTTACTTGTTGCTTCCATTAATGTCACTATGTTGTACAATTTTTGAGGTATTAAATTTCCAACACATGATTGATGATGATAATGGCTAGCTATATTTCCTCTATTTATATGTAAGGTAAATGAGGTCCACAATAACAAGTGGGCCTAGTTCATATTTATATGTAAGGTAAATGAGGTCCACAATAACAAGTGGACCTAGTTCACTACAAGCAATCTACAATACACAAGTAAGTCCACCCATGTGAAGTGCACTACTCCAAGTGACACATGTCACGGTCCAAGGTGGTGATGATAAACAAACAACGCTTCAAGGTAAAAACATTATTGCACTACTCATCAAGTTCGAATGCTCTTCCTCTGAGGTTCCAAAGCTACAATACATTTCATGATCATTTTCCTCCTCATGGACCACCATACCTACATGTCCACTCCCTCAACCCAAGTATCCTCAAGTCAAGTGTAAGTCTCCATGCAAGTAGTCGACCAAACCTGGAAGTTATCTAGGCTCAATCAGCCCTCCTCCAAAGAAAGGTGTCCTCCAAGTAAGCAACCTCCCTCCATGTGTTGATTGCATGACGAAGTCATCAAGTTCCATGCGTCTCCCACACTCCAAGGAAGAATGCCATGCACGCAACCATAAGGTCTAGCAACCAATAAGAAGCCACCTCCAATGTGCAAGTCCATCACAAAACACCAAGAATTAACCGTACATCATGCATGCGACAACTCATGAAGCACCCCCAAACATGGTGTAAACACTTTTGAATTAACCTCAAAATCTAATAGAAAATAAACACATTATCGTATGAGTAATTGAGCTATAACAAAAGTACAAACATATCTAAACCAAACCTACTATTTATTTATAAGAATGCTTATAAAAATAAAACATAGCTTTCAACTTACCTTCGAAATTAAAGCCAGGCTACATGTTCACAACCCCTTCACGAAAGGATTTGTTTTCCTCTTCCACTTCCCTCTTCCCGTCCCCTGTCCCCCTTAACTAGTAATAGTCTTGCTACTCTAGATCAAAGGATTAGACAATTCCACCACCTCTACAGGTCACATGGAGTAGATATATTGCATTTATAATAGAACCTGGTAATCCAAGCCAAAAAGGGAAAGAACATTCTTACTGCACAATGCGATAAAATAGGTTGAGGTTGACGAACAACAATAACAAATTAATGGGAACAATCCCAAGTCCTCTACCTTCTATAAATTCTCATGACCAAAGATTGCTCGACTCTCTTCACTCGCAATCGTTAGATCAAGAAAGAAACTCACATCATTATAGCCAAAAAAAAACTAGTTTCTTAATAATTAATCAACTCCTTCGTTTTTTCCATCACAAATCGATTTAGATTATGCGAACTTCAACGAATTTAAAAAATCTTTAAAACGACAAATTTGGAACCTAATCCTTTAAAAAGGTCGACCCTTGTGACTTTGCTCCCCACCAATGCGACCAGAAGACAATCTACGATGGCTTCCATAAAGACAAAGACACTAAAGTCTACAAACTTTCATCAATCTATGAATTCCTCGCCATCAAAAAGGACAATTGTCAAGCAAATTAACCAACATAAGTTTAGAACTTTTTGTTCTACTCATGCTCTTCCCCTAATTGGCTTATCTAATTGGCTCTTCTACTAAGAGTATACCAAAGTTTTTCTTAGTCGAAACATGTGGACTGTAACCACATGTTTGGCCCCTAGTACACACACTCCCAATTCAAACTATGCTCTTTTGACCTTCCACCATCCACATGGCTTAATCTAACTAACACACTTATATAGTTCCTAAACTATTATGTCCTTCACCATAAATGGTGTACCATCCCAAAAATTGAGGGACATTTGCCTCTTAGTGATTTAATAAGTACACCCTATTTTGTTTTGTTTTTGTTTTAATAGTGATCTAACAAGTACACCGTATTATTTTTCTTAGTAATGGTGATGTGATTTAGAACAGGTTTGTGAGTTTCTTTTATAATTTTCTACAGTAGGTATTTGTAACAATAGTTTAAATGGATTTCAGGTTTCAACTATATTAGTTTATAAATTTTTTTAGTGCAAATTTTGCTTACCATGGTTTAGAAAATCTTGTATGGTATCAAACTGTAGTTTATGAAATTTTCTATATTCTGTGTATGGAGATGCAAGTTCATTGGAGTAGAGGGTTGTTGAAGGGTTTATGTAATGTCTCCCTCTAATTAAGGATCCAAAACACTCGCTAACCTACTTAATTCCTATAGGTTCAAGCAGGTACTGCATGAGAGGGAATTGACTGAGGGCATTTGATACTTAGAGCAGAACATGACATTCATTCAATGTTAAAGTCATCAGTCAGATAAAAGGAGCCTTATTTCTTAAGGCTTAAAAGTCAACAACAAATTGGAATTGCATGCATGCAAATGCGAAACATAAACCCTAAAAGTGACATGCCAACCATAAAAGCGCATAAGGTTCTATTTAAGACGGTGATTGGACTAAAGAGACTATCGATTAGTATTGTTGATTGATTTGGAGCTTTGAGCAGCAACATAGCGTGCAACCGCGACAGTTGGGGTTGAAGACGACGTCTCCAGCTAGCGAGGGTTGGACAGTGAGATATCTGCCCTAGTCTCTTCGAGATAGACCATCCAGGTTTATCAACGACATTCACCGTATACATCAGTGTTCGGGATCCAACACACTCAGAAGGATTATTGATTTGCAGGTTCACATTTTACAACTGGGGATTTAGCTGGATACCCCAAAGTATTCATTGGGTCTCTGATTTCCAGTTTATCTCCCACATGTCAGCTTCTTCTTCTTCAGCATGGTAATTCCATTGCATTGTGCGGTATCGAGTTCTTCGTTTGCTCATTCTGAGGAGCTACCAGTAGATCAAAGGGATTGAGGGTGTGAGCACCAAATTGATAGATCAAATCGCTAGGGCACTTAGAGAGGCCAAGTCTTCTGCATGCCCCGACAATTCTCTTTAGGAGGGGAAGACCATCAGCTCTGCAAAGTTTCGAGGGTATCAGACAAGTCCTCCACCCAAAACGTCAATTTCAGTTGGGGAAGATCCTTTGTGCAGTTGGGTGGTAACACTGGAGGAAAGGAGCACTACTAGCATACCTACCCAGATCTTTATGCATGCAACTATCTCTGGAGTCCTTATCATCCAGGTTATCAATGGTAAGTGTTAATTTCTCTACGCAAACCCTAGCCCTAATTCAACAACATTTTAAGGAATTTTTGCATGGCAAGTTTGCATGCACAGTTATTCTGTATTTTTGTATAAGATGAGTGTGTGAGTCAGCACTGCAATAGAACATTAGAAGAATATCAGTGTTTGGGATATTACAGTTTAGATGGGAAATATATCCAAGCTTCAGTGGTTGAAGCATATTTGTGTTGGTGATCAACATGTGGACACGAGAAGAGTTGTGGGGTGTGAAATCTTTGTCGATCCAATGATAATAGATTTTATCTTGTTTGAAGAAATTGCAACAATAGAAACTCCTAGTATGTGAGAGTAATTTTTTAGAGGGAGCCTCCAACTTTGTCTCGTGGAAGTTGAGATTGTTGAACCTCTTGGAAATGACAAACTTATGGTAGCTTGTGGAGAATGTGGTTGCACCACCTATGGATCCCAAAGATGTTATATAACACAACAAGAAGGAAGTGGGAATGAAGCTAATCCTATTGGATTTAGTGAAGGATCCCCTAATCTGTCATATCATTGGGGAAAATACTACCAAAGACATGTCAGATGCATTGGTAACCTTGTATCAAAGCGTGAATGTATCTAGGGAGATGCTCTTGAAAGTTTAAGAACAAGCTCACCTCTACCCACACGAGGACAATTAATATAGTACCAAGTTATCTCATGAAAATTACAAAGTTGGCAGCTGACATTTCTATAATTATAGTTAAGGATAATGAGCTAGTTTGGATTTCTCTAAATGGATTTAGTCCACCTTGGAACAACTTTGTCCAAGTTATCTATGGTCAAGAAAATTTACCTTTGAGTAGTTATGGGATGCTGTCACTAAAAATGAGATGATACTATAACAAGTCTCAACTAATTATGAGAATGTTCCAAATCTAACCATCACAGAAAGTTGAGGAAGGGAGAAAAGCAAGAATATTGGAAGGGTCAAAAAGAAGAAAGAAGATTTTAAGTCCTTCTAACCAATAAAAGAATTATTTAAGGCATATCAAGTGATTCAAATGGAACAAGCATGACCTTTATGATTCACAATGTCCCAAGAAAAAGTGTAAGCGATAACAATTGAAATAGTTTAGAGGAAGTGTTGAAGCTTCAAGAATGGATGAATTTGATCTCTTTTGATTGATATAACCTTTTCCATGGTGTCGTGCTTTTTCGCTAACATAGTTTCCATTTTCGATTGTGTCATAATTTTCCGCCAATGACACGGTTTCAAATGTTGAATGGTATGTTAATAGTGGCACCCAAAAATACATGAATCCAAATAGATCAAATGTAGTGGACGAGAATAAGCTTGGTTTGATAAGGTTTTAATAAATAATAGTTATATTTTGAATAACGATTTACAATGAAGAACAACCTCGCATTTCATGTAAAGTCACGCATCTTTACGAATGCACCTTTTAATATATTAAAGTCCTAAGTCTCTCTCTTACACACACATTGTCAATGATATTTTATATACATAACATTGCATCCCCATTTTGAATTGATTTGTTCTAAAAGAAAAGGTAATGAGGGATATCATTGGTCAAAGTTTTCTCTTTTACATTTGTAGGAATGAAGTGAAGCTAGTGCCATCATAGTAGAGAAAAACTTCCACAACTAACTACAAAAGAGACTGTATCAGCTATGTTGTTTGGTTGTTTGAAACTTTGAGTGTTTTATGCTTCTAAAATAATTTTCAAGGATCATTGCAATCTTTCTAACTCTTCAATTTCGCAATTGGTTATAAAAGTGATCGGATCAAGTGAGCTAGAAGATGACCCAGGGCAATCAATTCCTACCTAAATCTTCCTAATGCCACTTCCTCCATCAGGTATTAATGGTTTGACCCCATCATTAGATGTACTATCTTTTTGTTGTATTGCAATTGCTAGTGGCACATTGCTAATGCTAGCGGAAGATACAATAATATTTTGAATATCAATAGTATCATGAGCGAGCATTTGGTCCTTTTTAAGCTTAAGAATATCTTTCAAGCGAAGAGCACATTTTCTTGCTTCTTGTAACCAAGCACTCTCTAGTCTATGTTCATCTATAATACATGTTTTTCCAACTTTTGGAATTGTTTATTTATTAAAATATTGTCACTCTTAACTAGTGAAATAACTTTGTGAACAACATTAATATATGTAGTCTTGTTCTCTTTCCAAAGGCTGATTTCCCCATAGCCATGAAAATATCACATAGGCTCTTTCAAGCCCATGATTTTCTATGTCTAAGAGATGACTTTTTCGAAGAAAGAAAGAATTTTATTGCTATACTAGAATTGGATTTTAGTAAATCAGACAACATACCTTTGGGATTTGATGTTTCCATTAAAAATGTAGGATGGCTACTTTTAGTGAAATTTGCAATTTGATTTTGCATTCTTTATTGTATTTGCTTGCAATTTTTTTTCTAAATGCCTTTTATTATGATAATCGTTGCACTTGATTAGCTTTTTGTTGTTCTATTGATGGCTTGAGTTTGTGGACTTTGCATCTCCAGTTTTGAACCACAATTCCACTATTTCCTTGGATTGAATGGATTCATTCTTGAATTTATCCTAAATGCAATTGTCCTATAACTTTTTCATTTGACAATATTATCCCACTTCAAGTTGCTTTGATTGTTGATGTAAATGGCAAAATTTACAAAGGAACTTGAAAGGTTTGTCCACTAGCGTAGAACCATCTTCACTCTTGATCTATCATGCTTCTAGAGGGATCAAATCCATGGAGGTGCAAACCTTTCCTCAAATCTTTCACTCTAAAAAAGATTTGCACCTCGAGAGATTTGATCCCTCTTGGTGCATGATAGATATGGAATTAAGATGGATCTACACTAGATATATAACATTATTGTTTCTCGTATATCTATATGCATTTTATTTTATATTGTTCAAAATTTTAATATGTAATGTAATTCACCGACATTTAGCATACTCCATGTTGAGATTGGAAACCAAAGAAATTACATATCTCTCTCAAAGCACATCACACAAATGTTTAATTTTAAGATTTTTTGTACTTCCATATATATAAAGAAAGAAAAAAAGTATTGAAATATTTATTTATAGATGACATTGAAATGTATTTTTTTATTGTTAATATTTTTAAATTATACATGTCATATTGGGTTGTAAAAAAGCTTATTAATACAACAAGAAAATATAAATAATATATTATTATTATTTTTTACTTAGTATCTACACACTCATGAACAACATCTTTTATTTGGTCGACATGTATCAACAAACTCTTTTTTTATTCAATGTCTACACGCTCACAACAACATCTATTATTTGTTTGAGATGTGTTGACAAACTCTTTCCATCTTGTGTTTTCAATTGAAGAGGATAGGATGAATAACCAACTTCCATCTTATGTTTTCAATTGAAGAGGATGTCATGAAAGCTGACTTTGGAGTTTTTCCAGAAGAAAATATCAGTTCCTTGTTATTTCATTGAAATCAAAGGTAACTTGTTACATCATCAACAATAACTATGCACATGGAAGAAAACAACTATGTTCATCATCAACAAACAGTTACGGGAGAGCATCTTTATGGTCTATACTAGGGAACTCTGCAATAAGCATCTCAAGAGATTTGAGACTCTTACCTACATCCACTCCGCAATTGATCATCAAACAGAGAGTACAAGTCATGCACTTAATAGCTTATCCAAAGAAGTAGTACCAGAATGAGTTCAGTAATATGAGGGAATCATCCACCTCAACCATCCTAAGGATGCAGTAATAATGCCAAGCACAAGAAGGCAAAAAAATCAAGTGCTAAGGGCTAAAAAAGCTAAAAAGAGCCATGATCAGAGCATTCACCTTCAGTGAATTTAGAGAACTGTAAAAAGCCTAAGGAAAGCTGACTTTGGAGTTATGTGACATATAACTTCATTAACTTTGTTACCCTAGTCACTTAAGAAACTATTGAATCTCAAGATTTAATACTATGAGCTTTTTCATATCTAGGAATTCACTTTTCTATGGAATTTGTAAGCTACTCTACTTTATAATGTTTTATCTTTTCACAAAGTCGAGAATTTAAAGCTTTATAAGGTGATCTAATGGATTGTTATGGATATTTTACTTTAATAGTTTGTCATAATGAATTTTATAATGTAGTTTTTTTATTAATTTATTTCTATAAAATGTTAACAATTGGAATTACAAGTAAACTAACTAGAGTAAATAAATACACAGTCCACACAAATAATATAAAATATACTTTAGGAAAACTTGCTAAGAGTCAAAACCCAACCAACAATGAGGATTATACCATGTTGTCACTATATAAAATGTCACAATACAAAAGAAACAATACCTTCTATGGAGTTACTTATGACTATGTGGCCAAAATGGTTACTACAGGATCTCTTATCTCCTTCATTCTTCTCTAATATCCACCCTTGTGCTATTGCTCAACTATGAAACAATACAATAATATAATGAATGGAGCAACTTCTTTTCCTAACGAACTTGTATTTAACATACCCCAACCGCAATCTAGAGTTAGTTGCAGGGTTGTTGCATGCTCCAAATCCCAATTAGTACCATTTTGGTCAACCGAATAGGCCAATTTGTGGGAGGCATAACTTCTTCATATGGACTTCGTTTGAGGTGATTCCTAGACTGTTGGAAAGGTCTCAGAGTGTAGAATTGTGTCGAGGGGCACATCACAAGTGATAAATTTTTGACCCCATAAAACATCATTTAGACGCTCAAACAAGCTCCAAAAAGTTCTAGACCCCAAATATGCAAAGTGATACTTGCCTCAAAATGGGCCATGTAATCCATTTCATCCAATCTCCCCACTAGTAAGCACCAAAATAGATGATAAATTATAAATTGATCTATTTCGGATCACAAGGTGAAAAAATACCTTTAAATTGATCTAGACCCCAAATCTACAAAGTGATACTTGCCCCAAAATGGGCCATGTAAGCCAATTCATCCAATCTCCCCACTAGTAAGCACCAAAATAGATGATAAATTATAAATTGATCTATTTCGGATTACAAGGTGAAAAAAATACCTTTAAATTGATCTAGATCATATGTGTGTTTGAATCCACAGAGATTAAACTACACATACTATTACTAGAAGATGAAGGAAAGTAGAATCTTAAGTTGCTACTTCCTTGTAGTAGAAGAAAAATGCCACACTTAACCTATAACTTTAATACTATCTTATATCAACAAAGAAAAACATTCATCACATTGAAACACAAAAACAAACTTTATGTTCAACAACTTTGCTAAAAGATGAAGGAAAACAAAATATTAAGTAACCTCCCTTGTGGTATAAGCAAAACGCCACACTTACATACAACTTTAATGTTATGTTTCATCAACAGAAAAAATAGAAAACAAAACAAAACAACAACATTCATTATATTGAAACAACAAAAACAAAGTTTATACTCAACAATTTTGCTTCTGTTGACTTTTACATACTAGCATAGATTCATTTTAAACCAGGATCTATCAAGCACCGAGAGGGATCCAATTTCTTGACGTGTACATTTTTTTACCATTTGGATCCCTCTCTATACTTGATAGATTTGGGTTTAAAATGGATCTATGCTATTTTAATTTTTTTATATTTTATTTAAGTCGATATGTAATTTATATTTTTTAATATTCTTTTATTTATATCAACTAGCATAGCCTGACAGAATCTCCCCCATATTAGGTTGGAGAGCACCTAGCTTCTCTCAGTACAATTATAATAACAATTCACACTTTGTAAAAAATTAAAATCTAACTTAAAACTAAAAACAAATAAAATAATTAACAATAAAACATTAACTAAAATAATTTTATAAATACATTCTTTCATCAACAATATCATTTACATAACACCCTTTCTCAATAATTATACAACCACCCACATCTTCAAAAACAATCCCTTTGAAAGAAATAATGCCTTTATATGTTGTTATGCATTCATAGAAAGGAAAGAAGATAACCTATTCTGTAGAGACGAGATATAAATTGCACCACCTACAGGGTATAAAAAGACCTGAGGCAGGATGAGTACTACAAGTAAAAAGTAGAACTATTTCCTGATTGTGCATCCAAAATGGTTTATCACACTTCCATGTTGTCCTGTAGTATGAAGTTTCTAATTCTTTCTAAGTAACTTATTTATGAGTTAATGATGTTTTGTTGCCTTATTGTGTGGCTAAAGTAAAACTATTTCCTGATTGTGCATGCCAAAGGGTTTATTACACTTCCATGCTGTCTTGTAGTCTAAGGTTTCTCATCCTTTCTAACTAGCTTATTTCTGAGTTAGTGATGCTTTGTTGCCTTATTGTGTTGCTAAAGGTTCCTTTACTTTTGAGTTGATTAATTGATTACTGACTAACCTCTGAAAGGTATTTTTTGTTGCCTTATTGTGTTGCTAAGGGTTGCTTTACTTTTGAGTTGATTCATTGATTACTGAATAACCTATGAAAGGTCTTTGTCTTCTTCCTGGTCCCCTTTCATTTATAAATCATATTATTCCTTGAAACACTATTATCATCTGTAGTTATAGACTTTACCTAATGACTAAGAACAGATGGACAAAGGACATAAACAAATGAGTTAGACAAAAAAAAATGAAGTACAACTGTCTTTTCACCCTTCTTCGATCTACTCTGAGTGCATGGCTAAGCAGAGCTATTCTGCGTCCTTGTTGATGTTTCTGTATAATCCCAACTCTCAGAATATCCACTACACTCCCATCCATAAACAATATTTTGAATGATGGCCAATGGCTCCATTTCATGGATGTTTATCTTTAAATGCTTTCTTTGGCAAGGTTTTTAGAGCATGGAGTAAAGAGTAGTGTAAAGTTTTGTGTTTATATAATTTTTAAATGCCTTCTTTGGCAGGGTTTTTAGAGCATGGAGTGAAGAGTAGTTTAAAGTTTTATGTTTGATATAATCTTTAAATGTTTTTTTGGTAGGGATTTTAGAGCATGTAGTAAAGAGTAGTTTAAAGTTTTATGTTTGATATAATCTTTAAATGTTTTTTTGGTAGGGATTTTAGAGCATGGAGTTAAGAGTAGTTTAAAGTTTTATGTTTTTTTTAATTATTTTTGTCTGAAATCTGATCAAAAATATTGGAATGTTGGAATTGTTAAGTTGTTAAGATTACACCAATGCAAAATGGAATGTAAAATTTAATATAAAAAAAAAAAATTACATTAAAAAAAAACTTGACTTATAACTTTTAATAAACCACTATAGATCCATCTTAATTATGGCTCTACCAAGCACCGAGAGGGATCAAGTTTTCTTGAGGTGCAAATCCTTTTTAATTATCATCATGCCAATGTGATTTGTTCATGCCAATGTGATTTTTGTTATCCTCTATTGTTTTTAGGTTTGTAGTTGTTTCATATTTGCTCTCAAGGTTTCACCAACTTTTTCTACATTTGTTCCGTATATAATCATGTATATTTCAAGAAATATAATATTAACTATTACATTTCCTATTACATTATATTTACCAAATATTTAAATAAGAATCTGTTAAATAATCAAATAAAAAACCTATACTTTATTCTTCTCCCAAAATCTAGGTTTTTGCTTCTAGCATGCATAGAGCTCTTGTAGTGAAAATTAAACATGATGGATAGTTGGGACACATGTGAGATAACACAAATATTAGGGGTGAAAATTAATATTATAGTCTTAGTAGATGTTGGACTTGATTATGTTTTGGTCTATAATATAGGCATTTATATATTGTATGGGTTTTATTATACTTTGCTTTGCAATTTTATCTAAAGAAATATTTATAGTTCTATTTGCAATTTCTATAAATATTCTTGGATGTATCTTAGCATATCTCTAGTTTTATTTGCAATATTTATGGATACTCTTGGATATAACTTAACATATTATAGTTGTATTTGCAATTTATGTGGATATGCTTGGATATACCTGAGCATACCTCTCAATTTATATGAATACTCCTGGATATACCTTAGAGATTGAACATTGTTTTTACAGTTTTAAATGCAGATATTTCAAATGTCAGGTTAATGTCAAAATTAGAAAAGTCATCATGATTCGACATAGAAAAGACAATGGAAGCCATGGGTGGAAAAATTGACTTTGAATGCTGACATACACTATAATATTTTCTTGATTTTTTCCCAACTATGTTAATTGCTTTGTTTTGGAGGAAGGTAATGTAAGCGGCCAATGAAAAAGTAACCAATCAAATTGGGAACCTAGGTAACTTTTATTCTTTTACCAATTTTTTTCATATTTTGTTAAATAATTTTGCAAGAAAACTATATGTAAAAGTCTATAATTAGAAGACACAATGTCATAATATTTATAGTATTTAACTTTCTAACTAATATAAAAACCTTGAAATTATGTATATGTTTTTTTTTCATTTTAATGTTTGTTTAAGTAGTTAGTTGTGCTTATCAACATTTACCAGCCACTTTACTTTTACTTGTGACTAGGTTAGGTATACTACTTCACAAAAGCATTTCCATAAAACCCATGAATCTAGGATTTCCTTTGAATCTTGTCCGAAAAACTCTTGCCATATCTCTTTTGAACTCTGCATTCAGCTTGAATGTGATGGTGAGAGGACACGAAATCGTTAATGAAATTTGTAATTACCAATATCCGTCATCATGGTCTCAGAACCCAAGTATCAATTAAGGCGACTTTTATTGCATTGCACCCTTGAAATCCTTCATTTGGCAGATCATTGAAGGCCTAAAAGGTATTTAAAACTCAAATTAAATTTAAAGGTATCACAAACGGAGAACAATATTAAACATGCAGTAGAGTAATAAATGCTCTGGCTGCAGCATTGTGAACCCTTGGATCTCAAACAAGTCGAGATCCATGCAGCAGAGTAATAAATGCTCTGGCTGGAGCATTGTGAACCCTTGGATCTCAAACAAGTCGAGATCCTGATCTCGACTTGTTTGAGATCCAAGGGTTGGATCTCGACTTGCAAGTCGAGATCCAAGGGTTGGATCTCGACTTGTTTGAGATCCAAGGGTTCACAATGCTGCAACCAGAGGATCTCGACTTGTTTGAGATCCAAGGGTTCACAATGCTGCAGCCAGAGCATTTGATCTCGACTTGTTTGAGATCCAAGGGTTCACAATGCTGCAACCAGAGCATTTATTACTCTGCTGATCGATCTCGGCTTGTTTGAGATCCAAGGGTTCACAATGCTGCAGCCAGAGCATTTATTACTCTGCTGCATGGATCTAGACTTGTTTGAGATCCAAAGGTTCACAATGCTGCAGCCAGAGCATTTATTACTCTGCTGCATCAACTTGTTTGAGATCCAAGGGTTCACAATGCTACAGCCAGAGCATTTATCACTATGCTGCATGTAAAATATTTCTAGCCCAAACGAAGAACAATATTAAACATGTCCACTGTTCATATATCTACCATGGCACGTGGCTGCCATGGCTTTCTCATCAACAAATTGACCACGACTTGTGGTCATTTAAAATAGTCATTTCCCTTACCTTCAAGTTGGCTCCCGATATGTCTGACAATTTGTGAATACGAGATGGTTTAACAAAGGCTTGAATTCCACGACCCTCTTGTCGGATTTGTTCTTAGGCAATGGCAAGGAGAAACCAGATCTCACCTTTCATGCAAACTACTGAATAACGAAGAAGAAGCAGCTTTTGGGTCATCATATTGCTGGGGTTTCAAGGACAAAGAGTGCGATGGAAACAAGAGATGCCCTCCGACTCGGAATGAATTCAGGTCTGAATTCATCCCCTCCACATCCTCTGCCTAAACATCTTAGATTTAAGGACACAAGAACAACGATACAACGGACGTCGGGTAGACCAAGAAAATGAACAACGAGAAAGTGAAAGGATCTGGAAGGATCTATGGTCCATAAATTTATTTGTATGTAACAAGTTATGAAATTTGTCAGATCTATGTTCCTTAGAAAAATATAAAAAGGAACGATGCTCTGTATATGCTTGTTTGATATCTCCACAGAATAAAAGGACGCATGTGTCTCAAGATTTATGGTTCTTTCAACCATAAATGTTTTTCTCTAGTCGTTCAACCTTTTCTCTATGAGATTACAAGTTTGTGGTTCTTTCAATTTCTTGGTGATTAAGATGTCATCTCCTGTAGCTTGTTTTCTTTAAAAAAATTTCAGCTCAGGTTGGGAAGTCATAGGTTTTGCACGGTTGTGCACAACTGTGCATGCCTAAATACCTTATTGCATCCCCTCTATTGCTTCAAGCCCAGTTTTCCACTTCTCCGTTAATTAAAACGTAATTTGTAATTATTTAAAAACTTGAAAGTAATTTTGGATCCAAGCTAAGAAGATCATAGTGTTTAAATTACTATCAGTTAGGTTATTGTTTTTTGTTGGAATCCATGCCAAACAAATTTCCTCCCCATCTGTTATTTATACCCTCCTCTGGCTGGAACTTTGTGCAAAAACACAAAAAAATTAAATTATACGGTATTTACTAAGCACCAAAAAACAAGAAATTTGATATTCAGCGTTTATGCTTACTTGTTCGTCTGAATGCAGTACACCAAGATCCCAGAAGGCAAACACGAACTTACCCTTAAGGTTCCTGACATTATCAGAATACAGAATGTCGTGTCAAAAAATTTATCGACCCTCTGTCGAACAAAACCAAACCCTGAGGAAGATTCAAAGACAAAAACAAAAAATCTCAGGAATCTTGTATCCCAAAACCGCCTGAGCCGGCAAAATCCATCTCTGCATCAAGTATCCACTTTTCTATTTCCGATTCATTTATAGTCTTTGCAGCCTCATCTCCTTCCAATTTTGGAGCAACATAATTGGACTCTGTCCGATTCTCACTGAGTTATCGCAAAAATATATATCTAAGGAAAATGGAAGAAAATCACTTATCTATCAATATTTTCTTTTACAAAGTAACTATTTAAGAATATTTTGGTAGGTACAACATGCCCATGGTTAAAATTTCCAGTTATTATATCTCGTGATCTGGTATAATATCCCAAATGTTGATATTCTCTAATGTTCTATGAAAGTGCTGGCTCGCACACTCAATCTCATACAACTTTGTAAAATAATTGTACATGCAAACTTGCCATGCATAATTGCCCTAAAATATAGTTGAATTAGGGATAGGGTTTTGCAGAGAGAAATTAACACTTACCACTAATATTCCGGCTTATAATGACTGCAGAGATCATTGCATGCATAAGGATCCGGATGGGTGGTCTAATAATGCTCTTTTCCTCCGGTGTTACTACCCCACAGTACTGTAAACACCCTCCTGACTGAAGGTGACATTTTTGTAGGAGGAGAGGCCCGTTCGGGCTGAAACTTTTTGATCTTGTCTGTCTGCTAATGCCGGAGAGATGGATTGGCACATGCGGAGGTTTGGCTGCCTCTAAGTGCCCTAGTGAATTGATTGGAAGTTTTGATGCTCACGCCCCCAACTGATCTGTTTGGCTGATAGCTACTCCAGGTGAGAAAACTAATGGCTGATAATCACTGCATACCATAGGATGGGCTTGTTGAGAAAGAGGAAGTTGACATGCGGAGGAAAGACTGGGTTTTGTGGTCCCAGCGAATCCTTTTGTGTTTTCCCTGCTACTTCCGGCTGGAAAACGTGGATCTGCTAATAACCCTTCAGAATGTGTTGGATCTCCGAATGCTGTAGTATATGATGGATGCAATGGATAAACCTGGATGATCTATCCCAATAAGAGACTAAGGCATATATCTCATTATGGAACCCTTGTTAGCTATAGACACCGTCTCCAACCCCAACTGTCGCGGCTGCACGGTGTGCTGCTGCTCGAAACTCCAAAATCAATCAATAATAACAATATATATCTCTTTGATCCAATAACCCTTCTTAAATAGAATAGCATATACTTTTAGGGTTTGCATGTCACTTTTAGGGTTTACACTTCACTTTTGCATGCATGCAATTCTAATTTCATGTTGACTTTAACACTAAAATAAGGCCTGCATGCTCTGCATGCTTTATGATATGAACTCTTATGGCCTTCTTACTACACTGATGACTTAATAATACTGAATTGATGTACCTTTCTGCTCCTAGTGCTATTAGTCCTCAGTTATTCCCTTTTTATAAAAACGAAACATTACAGTCCTCCCTCGCCAAAGATTGCTTGTCCTTAAGCAATGCCAACACAAATCCACAATCAATAAATTGAACCAACTGAATCCAGGGATGATCTCAGGGTCCCAAATTATCCTAGGAGATCTATATCACCCTCTTCTCAAAACACTGCACTGCACGGTACCATCACTAGAGACCTCCTGAAAGCATCCTCTAGCAATCACTAAACTGTCAATCACTGTAATCCCAAGGTCCCAAATCAATCTGAGAATTGCAGAGGTCAAAATGCATCCACCACTACCCTGCGTAGTATCGACACAAGGAGCATCATGTAGACTCCCAAGTAACGCCATCAATAAACACGGTATCCATCCCTCATAAGGTCTTCCACCTGGATCCCAATGCAAACTTGTGCATATTTCATCCCAAATATATGAAGGCTCTTGTGGGACTATACCCATGGCTAGGAATGTCTTCCCAAGAATCACCCACTCAATAGGACACCAAATCTTAATCTCTCTCCATTCCAACCCCCGAAAAGTACCTTGTCTATAAGCACCATCACAGGGAATAATCCTACCAAGCTAACATTCTGCCCTTTTGATTTCAACTGGAATGCTCATATACTGTTGGTCAATTTCTCGATTCGGGCCAACCTGTAAAAACCATCTGCCATTATGCAAATGTGGACTCAAGCTACTGCAATGCCTGTCTATGTACTCCTTAAGATGACTGATTTGAAATGCAATAGTATGTTTCTCCTACTGCCCCATCAAGGAATCTAACTATTGTTCAATACTAGAAATACTGACAGCTGACTCGGTACATACAACTCGAAGAATTGTAAGCTCAACATCTCATTGTACTATGGTGTCTCGAAGTATCTTGGTCCTCTCTTTCATCGCTAGAATGCTTTCTTTAACATGTTCAATCTTCTTTCGGTGACTATCATCTGGAAGCTCTATCTCATGCATGTATAAACTCTCCCTAACCTCCATGTGTGACTGCTCACTATCTCGACTGTTGTGCTCATTTCCTTACACCTCATGTATTTCTCCTGTCATAACTGTCTGGACTCCTGCTGTAGGTGATGAAGAGTGTACCAACTCCGACTCATCACACTGCTTGTCCACAATCTGACTAGCAAATGTGCTTGTGTCGCTAGACTCACATGATGGCTCTAATGCGATCTCCTCATGCACATCCTCATCATGTACTGTTAACTCCAAATGCAGCTCACCAACTTGAACCTGTACTGCATGCTCATCTTTCTTCCCTCCCCCAACTATGCCTTTAAGGAGATCCTCATCCAAATCCTTAGGCTGGCTCCCGAACTTAATGGTGTAATAATATTGAAAGGACAATGTTGGACATACCTCATCACCCAAGGATAGATACTCCTGATATCGAGGCAAGTGTTGAAGTACTGCTAACCTCTTCAAATTTACAGTCGAGATCCTTCTCATTTCCTTCATGTTCTCACAAGCTGTCAAAGAAAAACCTTTTTTTGACATACACTTCACCAACATCACTGACATGCATTTGCATGTATAAGCATGCATCAGCATGCACCTTTCTTCAATTTCTATGTGCCCACAGCTCGCAAAGATCATGCTCTGATACCAATGTAATATCCCAAGTGTTGATATTCTCTAATGTTCTATGATAGTGCTGAATCGCACACTCAATCTCATACAACTTTGTAAACTAACTGTGCATGCAAACTAGCCATGCAAAAATGCCCTAAAATATAACTGAATTAGGGCTAGGGTTTTGTAGAGAGAAATTAACACTTACCATTGATATTCCGACTGATAATGACTCCAGAGATCGCTGCATGCATAAGGATCCGGATGGGTGGTCTAATAATGCTCTTTTCCTCTGGTGTTACCGCCCCACAGTACCGTAAACACCCTCCAGATTGAAGGTGACGTTTTTGTAGGAGGAGAGGTTTGTTCGGGCTGAGACTTTCTGAGCTTGTCCGTCTGCTGATGCCAGAGAGATGGACTGGCACATGCAGAGGTTTGGCTACCTCTAAGTGCCCTAGCGAATTGATTGACAGTTCTGCTGCTCACGTCCCCAACTGATCTGTTTGGCTAATAGCTGCTCCAGGTGAGCAAACTAATGGCTGATAATCACTACATACCATAGGATAGGCCTGTTGAGAAAGAGGAAGCTGACATGCGGAGGAAAGACTGGGTTTTGTGGTCCCAACAAATCCTTCTTTGTTTTCCCTGCTACTTCTGGTTGCAAAACGTGGATCTGCTAATAACCCTTCGGAATGTGCTGGATCTCCGAATACTGTAGTATATGATGGATGCAATGGATAAACCTGAATGATCTATCCCAATAAGAGACTATGGCAGATATCTCACTGCCGAACCCTCACTAGCCGAAGATACCGTCTCCAACCCTAACTGTCGCGGCTGCACATTGTGCTGCTGCTCAAAACTCCAAAATCAGTCAACAATAACAATAGATCTCTCTTTGGTCCAATAACCCTTCTTAAATAGAATAGCATGTACTTTTAGGGTTTACATGTCACTTTTAGGGTTTACGCTTCACTTTTGCATGCATGGAATTCTAATTTCATGTTGACTTTAACACTAAAATAAGGCCTACATGCTCTGCATGATTTATGATATGAACTCTAATGGCCTTCTTACTACACTAATGACTTAAAAATACTGAATTGATGTACCTTTATGCTCCTAGTGCTATTAGTCCTCAGTTATTCCTTTTTTATAAAAACGGAACATTACATCCGACAGGGACCGAAGAAGGCGACATGGAGTTGATCGGTTAAATACACGTTCTGAAAATGCTCAGGCTTTATTCTGTCTGTTCGTATTCTTTCTGCATAACTTCTTCCTCCGCTAAGTCCATCCTTATTTTAAACTCGTTGTGCGTTCTTTCTGATTGATTTGCCTCTAAATTTGGTGGAGATTTTGGCCTCTAAATTGGTACAATTTGCAGGAAGAAGAAAACGAACCGGAGAGAAAATGTAGGCTATTGCAGGAAGCACAATTTTCTCACCTTTGGAGGGGCGCAACCGAGTTCAGGGATGGAGAACGTTTTGAAGTGGATCATCGATAAGGTCACTAAATTTGGCAGTGACCGAGGGACCTTTCGTTAAAATTTCCAAGGGTACAGTAAGTTTGAATTCGCCCCTTCCATACCGCCAAAATTCGTGCCCGCGAAATCCGTCGCTTATTTTCCAGTTCGTTTGCACTAAAGTGAACCGACACGTGGCGAGATTATATTTGCTAGGGAGACAAGGAATCTTTTGAGACCATGTCTCCATTGAGTACGCCTCTGACATAATTATATGGAATTGGAAAAGCAAAAATTTAAGATGTGAATGTAGCAAAGAAGATATTAGTGCCATATTGTCTAATCAATCACATTTCACATAGAATAATTTATACATAGAAAATAATTAATTTATTTTATTTATTATCATTATTATTATTTTCTAATTTCTTAACTTTATTTTAAATATGTAAAATTATAAAATATCTAGAATTATAGGATAATTATTATTGAAATGGAGTGAGCATAATTTAGCCTTTGAATATGGATGGGAAAAGTGTGTTATGAGCATGCTTGAGGTGGGATTTACCTTAGTGATGAAGACCTTATTTCAAAACTGGGTGCAGTTTAGGGCGTTTGAGGTCCTCTGATGGAAATCGCACGGAAAATACCTTTCAATTAAAAGATATGTCCTTGTTATCCAATAAAATTGCTTAAAATTCAAATTTCAGTTAAATTCACCTTAACTTCAGCGATGTACATCACTGAAGTCACTCAAGCTTCGGCCTTCACATGTGTGCAGAAGGGGGCCTTTGACCTGTGTTACACCATCAAGATTGCGCTATAGCCTAGCCCACCTTTGCTCGATGTGCGAAGGCTAAGTAACTAAACTCTAAAGAACAAATAGTATATTTTGACTTTTCTTTCTTTTTAACATTCAATGCTTTTAGGCACACACCCAAATTCTCTTGTGCTCTCATTATTATTGTACGAAATTGCAAAAGATGATTTGTATGAAGCTACCATATTATTATATAAAACTATAAAACTATGATAGGAGGGTTGCCTTGCCGCAGTATAAATTTGCACACATGCCACTCCTACTTGTTGCTTCCATTAAAGGCACTATGTTGTACAATTTTTGAGGTATGGAACTGCCAACACATGATTGATAATGATTATGTATCTATCTTTCCTCTATTTATATGTAAGGTAAAGGAAGACCACAATAACAAGTGGACCTAGTCCACTACAAGCAATCTACAAGACACAAGTAAGCCCACCCATGTGAAGTGCTCTACTCCAAGTGACACATGTCAAGCTCCAAGGTGGTGACGATCAACAAGCAAGGATTCAAGGAATAAGCATTGTTGCACTACTCATCAAGGTCGAATGCTCTTCCTCTGAGGTTCAAAAGCTACACTACATTTTATGATAATTTTCCTCCTCATGGACCACCACACCTACATGTCCACTCTCTCAACCCAAGCATCCTCAAGTTAAGTGTAAGTCTCCATGCAAGTAGTCGAGCAAACCCAAGTTGTCTAGGCTCAATGGGCCCTCCTCCAAAGAAAGGTTTCCTCCAAGTAAGCAACCTCGATCCATGTGTTGATTACATGAAGAAGTCATCAAGTTCCATGGGTCTCCCGCACTCCAAAGAAGAATTCCATGCACGCAACCATAAGGCCTAACAACCAATAAGAAGCCACCTCCATTGTGCAAGTCCATCACAAAACACCAAGGATTAACCGTACATCATGCGTGCGCAAACTCATGAAGCACCCCCAAACATGGTGTAAACACTTTTGAATTAACCTCAAAATCTAATAGAAAATAGAAACATTATCGTATGAGTAATTAACCTATAACAAAAGTACAAACATACCCAAAGCAAACCTACTATTTATTTGTGGGAATGCTTATGAAAATGGAACATGGTTTTCAACTTAGCTTAGAGATTGAAACCAAGTTACATATTCACAACTCCCTTCACCAAAAGATTTTTTCCCTTCTTTCTCTTCCTCTTCCACTTCCATAGTCTAAAATTGATCTAGCCAATTCCACCACCTCTACCTTCCATAGTCTAAAATTGATCTAGCCAATTCCACCACCTCTCATGACCAAAGATTTCTCAACTCTCTTCGCTCACAATGGTTAGATCAAGAAAGAAACTCACATCATTATAGCCAAAATAACCTAGTTTCTTGATAATTAATCAACTCCTTTTTTTTCCATCACAAATCGACTTTTTTTAAAGGGCGAATTCGACTTTAAATTCAACGGGCTTTATTATTGAATCCGCCCACATAAATGCTTTGCTAAGGTTCATTGACATTGCGGCATTTAGATTATGCGAACCTCAACCAATTTAAAAAATCTTTAAAACGACAAATTTGGAACCTAATCCTTTAAATTGAATTGTATTAAGCAGTTTTCTAATTTTTAGCTTAAGTCCAAGTTCATTTAGCCACATGTGGTCTAATAGGTAGGGAATATGCTTGCATGCCTCAAATTATCTTCAATTGAGACATTGTTGTGTATGTCGAAATTAATTGTACCTACTTACTCTTCTTCTCAATCTATAAAAGACAAGGTAGGTGTAAAGTTTTATTCAATAGCAAGTAGTGAATTAGCTTGTTGCATTTTTACTATATGAGAAAGTAGTAAAAAGTTTTGACAATCCATCTATTGTGTTTTTGTTTTATTTTAATAATTATTTAGCAAGTACACCATATTTTTTTCTTCGTAATGGTGATGTGACTTACAACAGACTTGTGAGTTCTTGTTATAATGTTCTATAGTATGTTGTTGAAGGGTTTAGATGGGCAATATATCCAAGTTTTAGTGGTTGAAGCATATTTGTGTTGGTGATTAACATGTGGACACGAGAAGAGTTGTGGGGTGTGAAATCCTTGTTGATCCAGAGATAATAGATTTTATCTTGTTCGAAGAAACTGCAACAATGACAACTCATAGTATGTGAGAGTCATTTGTTGGAGGGAGCCTCCAACTTTGTGTCATGGAAGTTGAACCTCTTGGAAATGACAAACTTATAGTACCTTGTGGAGAATGTGATTGCATCGCCTATGGAAGTGGGAATGAATCCAATCCTATTGGATTTAGTGAAGGATCCCCTAATCCATCATATCATTTGGGAAAATACTACCAGAGACATGTCTGATGCATTGGTAACCTTGTATCAAAGTGTGAATGTAGCTAGGGAGATGCTCTTGAAAGTTGAGGAACAAGCTCACCTCTACACACACGAGAAAAAATAATATAGTAACAAGTTATCTCATGAAAATAACAAGTTGAGAGCTCAAATTTCTATAATTATAGTTGAGGATAATGAGTTAGTTTAGATTTCTCTAAATAGATTTAGTCCAACTTGGAACAACTTTGTCCAAGTTATCTATGGTCTAGAGCATTTACGTTTGACTAGTTATGGGATGCTTTCATTAAAAAGGAGATGAGACTACACCATCAGGTATTAATGGTTTGAGCCTATCATTATATGTACTTACTTTCTGTTGTAATGCAATTGCTAGCGGCACATTGCTAATGCTACCGGAAGCTACAATAATATTTTAAATATCAATAGTATCATGAGGAAGCATTTGTTCCCTTTTAAGCTTAAGAATATCTTTCAAGCTAAGAGCACATTTTCTTTCTTCTTGTAACCCAACACTCTCTAGTCTATGTTAATCTATAATACATGATTTTCCTACTTTTGGATTTGTTTATTAGTTAAAAGATTGTCATGCTTAATTAGTAAAAGAAATTTATGAACAATATTAATATATGTAGTCTTGTTCTCTTTCCAAAGGCTGATTTCCCCATAGCCATGAAAATATCACATAGGCTCTTTCAAGCCCATTACTTTCTAGTTCTAAGAGATGACTTTTTCGAAGAAAGAAAGAGTTTTATTGCTCTAGAATTAGCTTATCGTAAATCATACAACATACCTTTGGGATTAGACGTTTCCATTAAAAACGTAGGATTGCTACTTTTAGCGAGCTTTACAATTTGATTTTGCATTTTTTATTGTATTTGCTCGCAATTTTTTTCCAAATGCCTTTTCTTATTACAATGGTTGCACTTGATTATCTTTTTGTTCTTGTGTTGATTGCTTGAGCTTGTGGACTTTGCACCTCCATTTTTGAACCACAATTCCACTATTTCCTTGTATTGAATGGCTTCATTCTTGAATTTATACTAAATGCAATTGTCCTTTAACCTTCTCATTTGACAATATTATCCCACTTCAAGTTGCTTTGATTGTTGATGCAAATGACAAAATTTACAAAGGAACGTGAAAGATTGTCCACTAGCGTAGTTCCATCTTAACTCCTGATATATCACGCTTCGAAAGGGATCAAATCCTCGGAGGTGCAAACCTTTTCTCAAAGCTTTTCACTCTAAAAAAAAGATTTGCACATCGAGAGATTTGATCCCTCTTGGTGCATGATAGATATAGAATTAAGATGGATCTACACTAACTATAGTAACATTATGTTTCTTGTATATCTATTTGTATTTTATTTTATATTGTTCAAAATTTTAATATATAATGTAATTCACCCACATTTACATACTCTATGTTGAAAACTAAAAAAATTGCATATCTTCCTCAAAGCACATCACCCAAATTTTTAATTTTTAATTTTTTTTTACCTTCAAAATTATATATATAAAGTATTGAAATATTTATTTATGGATAACATTAAAATGTATTTTTTTATTATTAACATTTTTAAATTATACAAATCATATTAAGTTGTAGAAAAGCCAGAACATGTAAATAATGTCTTATTAATTTTTTTTACTTAGTATTTACACACTCACGAACAACATCTTTTATTTGCTTGGCATGCATCAACATACTTTTTTTATTCAATGTCTACACGCTCATCAACAACATCTATTATTTGGTTGACATGTGTTGACAAACTCTTTCCATCTTGTGTTGTGTTTTCAATTGAAGAGGATGTCATGAATAGCTGACTTTGGAGTTATATGTCATATAGCTTCATTAGCTTTGTTTCCCTAGTCACTTGATAAACTATTGAATCTCAAGATTTAATCATGTCTAGCAATTCACTTTTCTATAGAATTGGTTATGTAAATTTTGCATTATGGTAAGCTATTATACTTTACAATGTTTTATCTTTTGATAAAGTTGAGCTCCATAAGGTGATTTAATAGATTGTTATGGATATTTTATATTCACATAAATAACACAAGATATATCCTAGAAAAATTTACTAAAGGTCAAAACTCAATCAATAATGAGGATTGTATCTTGTTGCTTTATAAAAAATACCGCAATACAAAGGAAATGATACTCTCTATGGAGTTGCTTATGATTACATGGCCAGAATGGTTTCTACAGGATCTCTTATCTCCTCCACTCTGCTCTAATATCCACCCCTGTGCTAATGCTCAACTATGAAACAATACAATAACACAATGAATGGAACCACTTCTTTTCCTAATGACTGTGTATTTAGCATACCTCAATCATAGTCTATGGTTAGTTCTAGGTTTTTTGCATGCTCCAAATCCCAGTTAGGGTTAGAGTTTTGGATCTTCTAGAGATGATGTGGATCCACTCAGTACCATGGTGGTCAACTAGATAGGTCTTGATTTGTAGGAGGCATAACTTCTTCATATGGACTTTGTTTGAGGTGATTCCTAAACCGTTGGAAAGGTCTTAGAGTATAGAATTGTATTAAGGAGCATGTCACAAGTGATAAAATTTTGACCCCAAAAAACATCATTTAGATGCTCAAACAAGCCCCAAAAAGTTCTAGACCTCAAATCTACAAAGTGATATTTGCTCCAAAATGGGCCCCGTAAGCCAATTCATCCAATCTCTCCACCTAGTAAGCACCAAAACATATGATAAATTATATATTAATCCATTTCGGATTACAAGGTGAAAAAAACCCTTTAAATTGATCTAGATCATATGTGTGTTTGAATCCACAGAGGTTAAACCACACATACTATTACTAGAAGATGAAGGAAAATGGAATCTTAAGTTGCTACTTCCTTGTAGTAGAAGCGAAATGCCACACTTAACCTATAACTTTAATAGAAAACACAACAAAACAAAAACATTCATTGTATTGAAACCACAAAAAGAAAGTTTATACTCACCAACTTTGCCTTTGTTGACTTTACATACTAGCATAGATCCATTTTAAACACCCATGTGCACGAAGAGGGATCCAATTTCTTGAGGTTGGTACTTGATAGATCTGAGTTTAAAATTGATCTATATTAGTTTAATTTTTATTTTATTTTATTTAAGTCAATAAGTAATTTATATTTTTTAATATTTTGTATTTATGTTTGCTAGCATAACATGACTAACTTGAAAGGATCTTCCCCATAATGAATTAGAGAACACCTTACTTCTCTAAATGCAATTATAATAACAAACACAGATTAAAATCTAACTTAAAACTAAAAACAAATAAAATAATTAAACAATAAAAATTTAACTAAAATAATTTCATAACTACATTCTTTCATCAACCATATCATTTACATAACAACCTTTCTCAATAATTATACAACCACCCACATCTTCAAAAAAACAATCCCTTTGAAAGAAATAATGCCTTTATATGTTGTTATGCATTCATAAAAAGGAATGCCTTTATATGTTGTTATGCATTCATAAAAAAGGAAAGAACATAACCGCACCTATATTCTAGAGAGACAAAATATAAACTGCACCACCTACAGTATAAAGAGACAGACCTGAGGCAGGATGAGTACTAACAGTAAAAAGTAGAACTCTTTCCTGATTGTGCATGTCAAAAGGGTTTATCACACTTCCATGTTGTCCTGTGGTCTGAAGTTTCTAATTCTTTCCAAGTAACTTTCTGAGTAAATGATGTTTTCTTGCCTTAGTGTGTGGCTAAAGTATAACTATTTTTTGATTGTTTATGGAGTTTGTTAATTTTTAGATCATTTGTATTTTTTCAGGTAAGTTTAGTTGAAATCCGGAAACACTATTTGTTGTTAAAAATGAGATTTTCAGTGATAAAATTGCAATTTTTATTGCAGAAATGGATTTAGGACCCTCGATTACCCTTGGAGCACCCATATTATGCAATTCCAATCACTGAAAACTACCCTTTAAACAATTTCCACCACCAAATTTTAAGTGCAAATGATCTAGAGTTTAGCTTGCTACATTATTGATGTCAAAGGCCTTATTACACTTCCATGCTGTCTTGTAGTCTGAGGTTTCTCATCCTTTCTAACTAGCTTATTTCTGAGTTAGTGATGTTTTGTTGCCTTATTGTGTGGCTAAAAGTTCCTTTACTTTGAGTTGATTTATTGATTACTGACTGACCTCTGAAAGGTCTCTGTCTTCTTCCTGGTACCCTTTCATTTATGAATCATATTATTCCTTAAAAGTTAAAACACTATTATCATCTGTAGCTATAGACTCTACCTAATGACTGAGAATAGATGGACAGAGGACAGGAACAAATGAGTTGGACAAAAAAAATGAAGTACAGAGGTCTTTTCACTCTTCTTCATGATCTGCTATGAGTGCATGGGAAGCTGGGCTATTCTGCGTCTTTGTTGATGTTTCTATATAAGCCCAACTCTCAGAATATCCAGTACACTCCCATCTATAAACAATATTTTGATTGATGGCCCATTTCATGGATGTTTTATTGATCGTAACATTATTAAACTAATTAATTTTTGTGAGCATTAAGTAGATGTTTGATATAATCTTTAAATGCTTTTTTTGGTAGGGATTTTTATGATAAAAGCTATCCATTGAGCTGCAGAGCATTTAATGTGGCTGCAGCAGGCTTGATGACCGTTGGATCTCGAACAGCTCAAGATCCAACGATCATCAAGCTTATTGCAATGGCATTAAATGCTCTGCAACTCAATGGATAGCTCTTGCCATTTTTATAGCATGGAGTCAAAGAGTAATTTTAAGTTTTATGTTTTTTTTAAATGAATGTAGATTTTTAATAAAAAATAAAATTTTAATATTAAAAAAATTGATCATAAATTAAATAATCAAATATCAAATTTCAATTATATATATATATATATAAACTGAAAAATCCAAAAACTTGTTTTTTCCAAGGAAAAATATCACAGCTTTATTTATGTAAAACCATTTTGTTCAAGTGACCTCTTAGTCATGTACTTAGAGATTACAGTCTGTTACATAGAGTACTTTCCCCTATTTCATATAAAAGAATACAAAAACAAAAAAACTGCTCCAAATACAAGACTATTACAGCACAAAGATGAAATAAAAAAGAAATTAGTAAGTCTAAGAGCTGTCAGATTCATGGATACATCTGTCATTTCCCAAATGTCAAGAAACCAGCAGGCAGGAGAAGGTCTTTCTTAGAAAACAAATCCTCATAATTGTTTTTCCTGAAGATGTGCTGAAAAGTGAGTCTTTGACAGAGAGTTCTCACCCTCCCTATGTCCTCGAAGATAGGAAGAAGAAAAATATCCCATGGAGGCTTACCAAGTTTAAGACATTGGATCACCAATTTGGAATCTCCATAAATCTGAAGCTGAGCAATGCCATATGAAAGTGAGAGTCTCAGGAGAATTTTGAAAGCCACAAACCTGCTGCAAAATGAATAGAGTGCAAACAAGAAAGATGCAAAATCCCACCAGCCCCACCAGTCCTCCATAGCTTTTGCTTGCATAAACTTGACCTGGAATGAAGACATCCTCAAATAGAGCTTTGTTCCTAGCAAACCATATACCCCAAGCAACAATAGCTAGAAAAGCTGCATATGAAGAGAAAAAAAAGCCACGGAACCATAAAAACCAAGCTTCCTGCAAATTAGGACAGTTCCAGACAACATCATGGACACGGAGGCAAAAAAAAAAAAAAAAAAAAATGATCTATATTTTCTGCATCCTGTGCACACACAGAACATCTGCTAGGACCTATTTTGAATCTGCGTTGCAAAACATCCCAGACCAAAACTTAAAAATGCTTAGAAACTACTTAAAAAAAATTAGATGTTTACTTCTTGTTTCTGTTAATTTTTGTGGCAACTCGAGTGTCTCATTTGATGTTATGCTACAGGGACAGTAATTCATTTTCGCCTTCAAAAAGCTCATGATATAATTAACCTGCAAACATCAAACAATAATAACATTAGCGTTAATATGCACAAAATGAATCAAGCTTACGATCACGGAATATTAAGTGCAGAAGGTGTGTGATTTAATATGACTTGTATAATTTATCATGTCTGCCATTTCGTGAGTTCTTGTGTCTGGCATTATACGATTGTGGTTATTAATGATATTGCAGCTGCAGGTTCCCTCGGTATTTGCAAGCCTTTACAGCCCGTGATCTTTCTGAGTCACGTGCAGTTTTTGCAAGGCCTTAGCAAATTGCAATCTCCACAGTCTGGAACATATATTTTAATAAAACTTCATTTTCTAATAACGTCACAAATCCAGTTTAAAATGTTTAAATTAATATTAATAAAAGTTCAGTAATTCATACATTGTGAAGGTTCTCATTGTAAGGATCTTCAGCAACTCAAAATACAACAATTATCAATCTTGGTGCAACCACATTAAATGCTTTCGAGCTTAATAGATAGTTTTTGCAAACAAGTTAAACGTTTTTCATTGTAATTTTTATTTAAAATTTAATTTATTTTTATTTTGCAAGAGGACAAAGCTTATTTTAACTATTTCCAATTAAAGGGGTTTTGTATAGTAATTTTTATTTAAAATTTAGTTCATTTTTATTTTTGGAAGATATTTATAATTATGGAAGGAAAATCAAATAATTTTATGAAAGAGATATATTAATTAATATAATTGTATGTCTATTTATAAATGAGAGCTAAGGGGTGGCAAGACATTGTTATTTGCTGTAGCAAAAATATTTAAATAGATACTAGTGCAATTAAATAAAAAATATGAAACATATTTATATTAAAAAACACAATAATAAAAAATAAACTAAATATTTGTTTTATCCAAGCTAAGATGAATATATATAAAGAGTTAATCAAGGCTATTAACCAAGTTAAAAAATGATATTACTCAAGTTAATGGTATAGACATTTCTTATAAAAAAAATGGTGACACAACACAACCAACTATGAGATTCAATAGTTTATTGTTAATGGTATAAATTAATAAATAATGTTAACTGGAATAAATTGGCTTCCCACCATAACTTATAGAATGAATATTAAAAAAATGACAAAAGTCATTAAAAATTAAAACCATGTTGCATCTTTAATACAATAACTTAAATCTAAAAGTTAAATATTATATAATCCAAATTTATGTAGTGTCCAAAAACTAATTAATATATAACTTAACTACCTAACAAAAACAATGATACTTTATAATCCATTAAAATAAATGTCATATTTTGTAGCATTTTATTTCATATAAATGCAATATTATATATCATAAACTATTTAAATATAATATTATATACCACAAACATTGATTAATTACCTTGTATTTATTGTAAGTAAAAGTTCTTGGTCAAATCTACTTTTTTTAAAGATTGTCTTATGTTTTTAACTTTTTTATTATCACTTTGTGATAAAAAGCTTGACTCTATTTTTCTCTAGCTTTTTTATATTATATTAGATGTTAGATATTGAGAAAGTTGGATTTTTTCTTAATGGTTAGTTAGAGTTGCCATATTGGACTATGAAGGCACTTATGCCCCTTCATGCACAAAGAAAGATGGTATTGAGTTCAAGAATTACTTAGATCCATATGCCATTCAATCAATGCTAAGAAAATGAGGGTGCCAAAAGTTAAAATTGTCACTTTCGATTATGATGGCACTTAAGCCATGTCATGGGTGATTCCATGAAGATGGGTAACACTTTTTGGCCAAATTTGGCGATGAAAACCTGATTTTTTACTCATGTGCTAGATAGAAGCCCTCAAAACGCATATATGCCATGTGAATTTTGACTTGCAGTAAAAAAACAAATTGTAGAATATTATGTTGGCTTCATAGTGATATTTTTTTAAAAATATTCCGATTTCATTTAATGTGTGAATTTTTGCATTTAATGAACTGTGTGACCTTAAAAATTTGAAGAAGCTAATAAGTGGCTCGTGTCCACGTAGAGTAATTTAATCTTGCATTAATAATTTAAAAAAAATAAATATATGAGCATGATCTACATAAAATGCAGTGTGATGTGCATATATATATTTTTTGTTAATTTTTTTTGCATTATACAATTATTTATTATTTTTCGAAAGTGACCACATTCGATTTCAGCATCGTTTTAAACACATATTTGTCCACGTA
>LPNX010139564.1:57175-102215 GCA_001517045.1 Pseudotsuga menziesii | reverse complement strand
GGCAAAGGTATCAAATATGAAATTTTTGGTGATTTTTAGAAATCCTGGAGAAGTCTCTATTTTAGAGGTGTGTCATTGGACCCCATCTTTTGCAAACAGCCAAGGTTACTGATTAAATATTGTGGCACCTTTTTCCAATTTTTGTGTAGTGACTTCTTTTGTCAAAAGAGGGATATATAACTAAGTACATTGGTATATTTTAATTTTAAATGTTCTTACATTTTTGTGTATACAAAATCATGATGTAGTTGTTGCTTAGTGCAAGTCATTATATACAGTAAACTCATGCTGTTTAACACTAACCTGGGTACTGCATTGTGGCAATAGATGTGTGGAATTGTTGGTTCTGATCTACCAGGACGTACTGTTCTTGGAAACAACAATTTTATTGGGTACCATGCAGTTGTTGGAGTAAAATGTCAAGATATGAAAAACAAAGTAAGAATTATATTGCAGAATTATACAAAGTGATCTATTATGTATTGGATGAGGAGATCGTTGGGTTCCACTAAGGTTAGTTGACCTTATATAAGAAACTAATCTCATCATGCCATTGGAAATTAGTCCTTTATTACTAGTCTTTTCCTACGAGTTTTATTTGTTATTCGATCCGACTAGGTGTTCTCAACCTCAATTATTCCATAACCAGCACTATTTTGGATAAGCTTTAAATCTGTGAGATCTATGAATTAGAGCACACCACTAATAGTTTCCCTTCTCTACCAGGACTGAAAGCAGTCTACCATGGTGTAAACGCAGAAAGCGAGCAGGTCTACTTCATTACTCAGAAACGACCTTGGCAGCCTTGTCCCTAAGGTATGGCCCCAGACCCTTTGCAATCTTATAATACTTGGTTGACTAATCCTCAATTGCAACAACCCTCGCAGCCTTGGTAGTCCTTCGTACCTCAACAGCAATGGATGCCCCCGCATCAACAACCAAAGTAACAGGAGTTAGAGGCTATTACATGCTCAAATTGTTTGGATTTTTGCTTCTTCATAGTTGTCAGAGACTGTTTTGGGGTTGCAAAGTGCCCATTATCCATGTAGTTGTGCCCAGGACTACTATAGGTGACTGATTATGCTCATGACAGTCCATATTTAGGAGTACCCATACTTACTCCTTAGGGCTGCAAAAAGGGCCCAAAAAAACACCTAGAATTTTCCCACCTATGAATTAGGGAACACCCACATGCACCATAGGCATCTTATGCTTAGAGCAGAGTACCCCTGTACTGAAACTTGTTTTGCATCCCTGTCTGAAAAAACACATGAAATCACACCAGGTTGATGGATTTAACTTTTTGCAAAAGAACCTTATAGCTGAAGAACCTGGTGGCTGCATTTTGGCACATGCACCAGGAACAGGGAAGACATTCCTTATGATTAGCTTTATTCAAAGTTTTTTGACTAAGTACCCAGAGGAAAGGCCACTGATTGTAGCACCCAAAAGCATTTTGGGTTCATGGATGACAGAGTTTAAAAAATGGGGAGTGGAGGAGAACCCTGTTTATAACCTATATGATGTAACCAATAAGGAAGAAACATTGAGATGCAACCAGCACTGCTCTCCTAATCTTATGCTACTGTCGATGTTGATCCCAAGGGTTACTTACGGTATCATCTAGGGCCCAAAAGGCCTGACCATAATTATTGGCTCACCCTCGCATCAACTCTACTGCATTTGTTGCTCTTAAAATGAAGGGCCCAGTGCTTTATAATTATTTTTCTTATAAGCAATTGGAAGGTTTTTAGTATTAGCTCCCCTTCAGACTGAGCAAATTCTAGAGAATATACCAGATAAATACATTGGATTTTTCAGTATAGTAATCTCTGTATTATTGTTGTTTGTTTTTAAGAGATAAAATGATGGCATTTATTTTAAAATGTTGAATGGAGTTGTAGTAAATAAAGATTTTGTCTATAATCAGTAAATGTTGAATGGAGTTAGGAAGATCCAAGAATCTGTTTTTGACCTACTTCCTCTGTTTGGTGCTAATTCACAGAAATATTGTTGCAGGTCCACTGTTGGTCAGGATACTGCAACTTTCCTTATTTCATGTGGAATACTGTCCAAGGCTTGGGAAGAGTTACGTCGTGCAAAAAACTTAGAGAATTTTAGTTTGAATGAGTATGAAGGCGTTGCATATGTTTCCTTCCCTTCATTTCAGGAAATAGAAAATTTCAATGTCAACAGGAGCAAATATGGGGAGGGCAATATACAAATTGACAACAAGGTCTTCTCTGCTTCCCTCAAGGGTAATGATGATCAACCAGCCCTCGTCCACCAGGGAGCTGTTAAGTTGTTTCTCCATATTTTGGAGAATACAGATTTCCAAGCGAAGGTAAACAAATTTAACTTTCAAGACAAACTGATCTTAGATTCATAAAAAGAGGGAATACTTAGTCAATTATTTTAACATTGTGTTGATGTCTTCCTTGATCAAACAGATGCAAATGTATACGTGTTCAAAACAAAGGCACCTGAAACCCATTATATTTGTGGGTCATTCCTTAGGAGGGGCAGTTGCAACCTTGGCCACACTTTGGTTACTAGAAAAGAGGCTGAGGCAAAGCTCACCCTTTTGTATAACATTTGGTTTCCCTTTAGTGGGAGATGAAAGACTTGTCGAAGCAGTTGGTCGTGAAAATTGGGGAGGCAACTTTTGTCACCTGGTTTCCAAGCATGATATTTTTCCTCAGATGTTCCTTGCACCATTTGAGTCCATTGCTGAGCCCTTGATTACTATTTTTCCTCATTGGCATGGCATAATGGTTAATGACAGTTCAGATAAACCTGATTCTTTTATTCAAGATGCTTGTAGGACTCTTCTGGATAATGTCCTACAGTATACTTATGCAGTATCAAACTATGGACGTGGTTCTCCAAGGGAGTTAGACATGGTTTCCAAGAGAAGCCCATACAAACCTTTTGGCACTTACATGTTTTGTTCAAACGAAGGCACAGCATGTATTGATAATTCTGAGACCATTTTGAACATTCTTCACTTGACAATGCAGATCCAGGAAGAACCTTACGATAATATTGAACAGGACTATTTTTCAGAGCATATAGGATATGGTTCTGTTTTGAATCATGTCCTAGAAAAATCCATAACTCGGAGTAGAACTGCAAAGCCTGATTCAGAATCTTCTACCATGATAGGAATATCATTACAGTTGGAAGCCATTGGTCTTCAGCATCAGGTAATATTCAATTCCATTATACAATACAATTCGGAAGAAGAAGAAAAAATTATGCATTGTTGAAATCTATCTTCTGAACTTGTCCATAAGTAAAAGTTATGCTAGGTTTTTGTCCATAAGAAAAAGTTATGCAATATTGAAATCTATCCTCTGAAATTGTGTTAAGAGTTTGATATTAAATTTTAATGTGGCATGGACTTTTATCACAAATTTTTGAATTTTATTCTGTTACTAACTGAAAAGTGAAACCTGTTCTTGAATCGGTGATATCCATATTGTGCAGAATAATGATGCAGCACCGATTGCCCTACAAATAGCAAGAGATACTGAAAACAAGCATAACAAAAACGTCAGTAAGCTAGCAATTGAACTAAGCAAGAACCAATGTCTTATGGCAGAGCTTGAGTGGTCTAAAGAGCGTTGTGAGAAGGAATATGGCACCACACATTATGATTCCTTTAAGAAACAGAAGGATATTGATAAGCTGGCGACGGAAGCAAGTATTTTTTTTTTTAAATTCCACCCACCGTCGATACAGCGACGGCAATGCAAGTATTATTTTTTTTTTAATTCCACCCACCGTCGATACAGCGACGGAAATGCAAGTGTTTTTTTTTTTAAAATTCCACCCACCATCGATACAGCGACGGCAATGCAAGTATTTTTTTTTAATAAAATTTCACCCAACGTCGATACAGCGACGCAAGAGCGTGGCTATAGCGACGGAACGGCGTGGGTATAGTGACAGAATTGCGTGGCTATAGTGACGGCTTGGATTTCCATTTTTTAAAAAACATTATACAGAGCGTGGCTATAGAGACGGAAAGGCATGGGTATAGCGACGAAATTGCATGGCTATAGCGAGGCTTGGATTTCCATTTTTAAAAAAACCTTATACAAAGAGTGGCTATAGCAACAGAAAGGGGTCGTCGCTCTTGCGACGCAAATTAGGGGTCGTCTCTATTGCGACGAAATAGTTTCCACGGAACAAAAAACACTTATACGTGGCAATATCCACGCTTTTCCGTGGATATTGCCACGTTTTTTCCGTGGCAAAATTGATCACTTGTACTAGTGTATCTTTGTAAGGTTGTCTAGAAATAATTGACCAGCAAGCAAGTTCATCAATTTCATCTGTTTGCATTCTGAATTTTCTATGTTTGTATAATGTCTTTCTTGAGGTTCCAATTGCTTGTGCTACTTGTGTTGTCAAATGTTTTTTTCTAGTACTAGCTGAAACAATTGTTGTCTGAATTTTTCTATGTACAGCACTGGTATCTTTCTTTCTGGATTTTCCAAATTTTTTTATTGCATCACCTATATTTTCTATAACATTATGTTTCAGTTTCGACTCTTTTGTCTCCTTTTGAATACCCAATAATGATGTAGCACCTTCTAACTTCTTGGACACTAATAAACATCTCAAAATTTCCGCTTGTCCTGCTATTGAACAATCCTTGAGAATATCATCATAAATTTTTGTAGCACGATATCATGAAACATGTATGGGTAATTTTTACCCATATTTGTCGCAATCAATGTATTCTAACATTTCATCATCAATGGTGAAAGTTCCTATACATCAAGTTAAAATTAATTTAACATATGTCCAAAAATACAATTCATTATAAAAAATGAATTTAAAAAATACATGATATATACATACCATGTCCAATTTCTAGATCTTGGTTTTGATCTTCAATATTGACTTCATCAAAATTAACATGTAAATCACTATTTACATCTTCAACAATGGTCTCTTCAACTTCCATTTGTTCTTCTTGTACCCTATTTTCAATTTCCATTTCATCAACAGTGTCATGTAATTATGTTCTTATATCTTCAATTCTTTCTTCCATTTCTGCAATCCTTGCTCTTTTGGCTTTATTTCTGTTTTTTTTCCCCTAGTAGCATCGTTGTCACGTTTAAGATCACCTTTTTTTTACGGTTTCTTTTATTGCCTATGATTACTTAATCTCCATTTGAAAAACCATTGGAAAAAAATAAGAACACCTTGTAAAGAAATCTTCTTTGTAAAATAATTGGAAAAAAAAGAATCTTTGAACAAAAACCTTATTTGAAAAAACAACTTATATAAATATTTTGGAAAAAAAACTCATTTACAAAAATACTTTGCAAAAACGCTCTTTGGAAAAAACCCATTGCAAAAAACCTACTTTGCAAAAATACCCTGAAAAAAAAACTTTTTGAAAAAACCCCTTGCAAAGAAATAACTCCTTTGCAAAAATACCTTGAAAAAAAAATCTCTTTGGAAAAAAAATCATTGCAAAGAAATAACCTAATTTGCAAAAATAGCTTGGAAAAAAACTCTATGAAAAAAGTTCTTGCAAAGAAATAACTTCTTTTGAAAAATATTTTAGAACACAAAATCTTTGGCAAAAGTGCCTTGGGAAAAAACTCTTTGAATGTACCCCTTGAAAATAAATAAGAAGCAAAATACCTTGTAAAAAAGATCCTTTGGCAAAATATATCTCCTCTGAAAACCCCTTCAAAAATACTTTTACATATACTAAATGAAGAGGTGAGAAAATAATGAGGCTATTTCGTTTTACTTATACGAAATGAAGAGGTGCGAAAATAATGAGGCTCTTTTGTTTTACTTATACGAATTTTTTTCCGGCCGATGAATTTTTCTTTTGCACTTAGTTTTTCAGCCGAACAAACTTGCTTGTAACGTCTCCGCAACGGAAAAAAATTGTTTCACTGAATAATTATTCGGCCGAATAGCCTCTCGGACCTGAAACCTGCATAGTTTTTAGGTTTCTCCATTTTCGAAAGGTAAAATGGATGCCTTACACTACAAATCGACTATTAGACTTGATACCTTTAGTTTCGTCATTAAATCTACTTTCCGTAGGTATATATTTTGTTGTGTATAGGTGAGACCCAATATTTTTATTTTTTTTGTTTCTCAGCATGTATCGAGTTTAGTTTCATCTCTTTCAAAATGCGATGAAATGAAAAATTTATAACTTTAAAAATCCACGACCAAAAAAATTGAAACAAATATGGTGCGGTTAATTGGAGTGTCTACTTCAAAAGGGTATTTGTATATTTTAAAGTTTTAAAGTCAATTGAGAGAAAAGTGGCGCAACCAAAAACATGTTTAAAACCAACAAGGTTTTTCCATTGATCGAATTCAAAAAAATATTATAATTAGTATATAGATCTGCTGGTTACAAACTTATAGTCATCGCAATAGTATATTGTGTGTAGATTGTCGTAGCATGTTTGTTTTTTGCAAAACATAAGTTTAACAATGATTTTACGGGCACAACCAAACATGACTATTGTTTAGTCCTTTCATTTCATAAGGACACACTGTCAAAAATTTTCCAAACTGACATATCAAATCTCAATAAACAAAATTGAAAAATTATGAATAGAATGCTAACATAATTCTCTAAAAGTTTTGTTTTTACTTAAAAGTGAAATTCTAAACAAAAATATCACTTTCATTTTCCCAAAGTTGAAAAACATAAAAAAATCAAATTTATTTTCTCATAAGACCCCCCAAAATAGACACCCATCTTCATGGATTCACCCATATATCAATGTATATAAATTACAGAGTGGTTGTAAGATCATCATAGATGGATTCCATTCTAAATCCAAACACATGTATTATAAACTAAATGGTAATAAGAACTATCAAGGGCACCCCATACCCTACCAGGTTTTAACTTAACAACTAATGTATTCATTACATTACAATGCCAAATTATGGCTTTAAGCCGACACAACCCACAAAGGGTTTCGAACATAAACAATGGCTATTTTAAACCTAAAATAGAAACCACTTATCTTAAGAGTTGCGACCACCAAGAAGCCTCGCGACCTTTCCCATGAGACCTGTAACATCAAATGGGATGGTTTAGCATGATTTTGCACGATAAAGAAAATGTAAAACAAAACCAGATCGAATTAGGGTAGAGTGAAACTTACACGGGCGTTCAAAAACATGGGCCTCGGAGGGGGTGACCCTGTATACTTCTTCCCCAACGCCGAAAATTGCAAATGAAACTAGTTATAATCAGTTTAAGAACATTGTTCACATAAGTCAAACACCAGTCTAAAAATTACAATGCTGGAAATCTTACCTTGGTGTTGGGCAATGAGGGCCAGGGGTTAGCTCCTTTTGAACCCTTATCCTTCCATAGTCTGTAGAAACCAAAGAATATTATTAAAACAAAGAAACTAAAAGTTACAATAAACATTTTTAAGTTAAAGACAAAGGTTTTAGTCAAGCTTACCTTGGGGAAACACTATTCATGGTGTTGGAATCTTTAGTTGGTTGTTGGAGCTCTGGTTTAGTTGGAGAAACAGATAGGATAGATGGAGAAACTATTGCTACCATAGAGGAACCAGATAAAAATTCCATTAACCCTCTAAAAAAAATGATTTGAACAGTACAAAGAGTAATGCTCGGCCCTCGGTCATCCTCTGATAGGTAAAAAATTTCAAATGTGAAACTTAGACAGAGTAAAGGCATTTCAAACCCTATTTCCAAACCTTAACAATCTCACCATCCAAGTGTAGGGTATGGATTACATCTTGTACTACCTCGTGCTCATGGTTACATTGCCAACTCACAACCATGACATTTTTAATGTCAATTGGAGGATGTACTTTATTGCATGGCCGAAATCATTACAAACAATCATTTCGAATCCAATCATGGATTTCGTTCAAAGGCTAACCCATAACCTATTCTTCGGATCTTCGTCTCAGATCACATATTGCATACAACCTTATAACATGTCAATAATACCTTGCATTGAAACCATACCATATATTATATACCCTTCCAATACCTTTGTAGAGTTAGTCATGGGTTGTAATGTCATCAAGGTTCATGGCTAGTCCCATATCTCTCCATGGTACTTACATCATATGCATAATTTAACTATTCATAACTTTGTGTTGGGTTAGGATAAGGTATGGGTTTAAGCCATAAACATAGAACTAGGAATAAAACATTTAAAACCATAATCATGTAAAAACCATCTTGCATGCATAGTATAGGTTATTATTTATAAGATTTAAACCATGGATAAGATCATTGAGGTAATAATTACTCATGCGCATATAGATATGTAAATGGATGCATCAAAACCAACACATATAATATCATAAGAAATTGAATTAAGGAAAAAAACATGTGGTTCTATGCCAATCATAAGTAGGTAAACCCTCACATTTATTTCATATAAATATATCGTCGTATGGAAGACCATACACTTACAAACCCTAAACCTATCTTTCTTAGGGGTAGGTCCTTACATACATAGTTTAAACTATGTTAAGTCCAAGAATTGAATGAAAAATAAATAAATTAAGATCGGTTAAAAAAAGTACATCACTTGCAAAAGTATTCCTGAAGGTTCCGGAAGGAACTGACCATCATAGTCATCAACAAATCCTGTCATAAGGAGCACGGCACTTGATATTAAAATCAGCAATAATAAGAGATAGAATTATGCTAAGTAATTGTAATAAAATAACACATGTAAAATATATTTTTTAAAAATGTACAATTTTTAAGTGTGTTAGATAATGGTATCAGAGCAGGAATACAACGCTAGGCCTGAAACATCTCAACACTAGAACTGCTATAGAAAACATAAAAATGACTTCTATTTTATTTGGTTAAATTCTCTTACAAATAGAAAATAGAAGCACAACTATATTTTGTAGGAAACATGGTAGATGCCGAGATGCCTGCAGAAGAGGAATGTCTCCCAAAACATAATTTAAATAACAAAGAGGTTAACTTAAGAGGTGGAGAAATTTGGCTAGACTTAAATGACAGTCACGATAATCAATATGAACTAAAACAAACTGTTGATAAGTTAAGAGATGAACTGAGAATATTTAAAGAAGATAACGAGCGAATTCTAAAGGCTCAAGAACAACTAAATGCTATTATGTTAGCAAAAATCTGTAACAATGAAAAATATTAAAATAAGGAATCCAAACAAGAAATTCTTAAAACTGCACCTTACAAACGTAAGGGAAAAAAGATGGAATTTTCCAGTCATAAATCTGACACTTCAAGTTAAGAGTCAGTTAAAAATCATAGGAAACAACAAGATTCAAGAGAAAGTAGTGACGATAATAAAAAGAGAAATAAATACAAACCCTATGAGGAAATATCTCAGGAGTTTAAGAAAATTAAACCACCCATGTTTAATGGGGAAATTGAGAAGGGCAAAGGGGGAGAATCTTGGTTGTCCAGAAAGAAAAAGTATTTTCAGATATACAACTACTTTGATGAGTTAAAGGCTAAAATGACCATATATAATTTGACTAGAAAAGCATATATATGGTGGTAAAACATAAAGAAGGTTAAAGGAATAAAAGAGAGATATGTAACTTGGAAAATGTTGAAGAAACTCTTTAAAAGAAAGTACTTATCATAATAATATTATGAAGAAAAAACAAAAGAATTTTATGAACTAAGGCTAGGAGTCATGACGATGAAATAACTGTGAAGTAAGTTCTTAATCCTACATCGTTATGTTTCATATATAATTGATGAGAAACCTAAAACACAATGATTTCTCAATTGTTTTCCCATCATGTTCAAAACAAAGATTGAGTATGACAATCCGAAGACACTAGAGGAAGCGACGAGGAAGGAAAACTTCTGTTATGACTAAAATAAGAATAAAAGAGAAAATATACCAAGTTGGAAGAATAAAAGGAAAAATAATTTTGATCCTAGAAAGAAGAAAAATAAGTTCCATAAAAACATAGGAAATAACTATAGGGGATATTAGTGTAATAATTACAAAAAATTTAAACCCAAAAACTCTGCAATAAAAGAACCTTCAATTGTTCTTAATAAAAACCGAGCACAAAAAGAACCTTTCAAATGTTCGGAGTGTGGAGGGACACATTACTTTAAATACTATCCAATAAGGAAAAAGAATTTTAATGTTCATTCTATCTAAGAAGCACTCATAGCTGGGGAGATAGCAAGGATCATTCCTAGAATCGGCATTGCATTGGAAAAGAGACAAGCAGACCACCAGACTTCTATGGTCGAAATTGAAGGTATGATAAACAACCAACCTATCTCTATTTTAATTGATCCAGGCGCAAGATTGAGCTATATATCACCTAGAATAGTTGATTTATGCAAATTGGTACCTGAAAAGTTTGATAAGTCGTGGCTAGTACAGTTATCTGCAGGTACAAAATGAAAAGTTACTAGTCTTGTTAGAAATTGTAAATTATGATAAATGGTTTCCTTACGCATGTTAATGTAAATATTTTTCCTTTAGGATCCTATGATTTATTAATAGCAATGGATTGGATAGACGAACATAAAGTTGTGTTAAATTGTTTTGATAAAACCTTACATGTACTGACAATAATTGAAATAATATAAAAGTAAAAGAAATCCCTAGGAAGGTGACTATCAGATAAATCTCTGCATTGCAAATGAAAATATCAGTAAGAAAAGGATGTAAACTATTCGTAGTCTATATAATGAATGATAATGAAAATGATAACAAACTTAAACTAGAATACATACCAGTCTTGAAGGAGTTTGGAGACATCTTTCTCGAAGAAGTCCCCAGACTTACTCTTAAAAGAGATATTGACTTCACGATCAATTTGATTCCTTGAGTGGTACCAACATAGAAATATCTGTATCGAATGAATATAATAGAACTTACAAAGCTGAAATCACAACTACAAGAACTAATCGATAAAAAGCACATTCGACGAAGTGTCTCTCCTTGGGGAGCACCGGTCTTGTTTGTGAAAAATAAGGAAGGAACATTAATATTATGCATAGATTACCGACAATTAAATAATATGACTATTAAGAACCGATACCCACTCCCCTCGATATATGATCTATTCGATCAATTCCATAGATCAACTATATTTTCAAAGATAGAATTAAGGTTGGGTTATCATCAAGTACGAATAAAAGACAAAGATACCTTCTGTGTTCATGTGTTTAATGAACACCATCTTAAGAAACTACCTAGATACGTTTGTGGTTGCCTTCATCGATGACATACTAATCTACTCTAAAAACGAACAAGAACATAAAGAACATTTAAGAATAGTTTTGCAAGTACTAAGAGGAAAACAACTATAAGAAAAATTCAGTAAGTCTGATTTCTTTAAAGATAAGATGCAGTACCTCAGACACGTAGTGTTCAAGGATGGAATATTAGACGATCGAGACAAAATAAGGGCCATCATGGAATGGCCAATTCCTAAGAATGTATTTGATATCATATCATTTATAGGGATCACCAGATACTACTGAAAATTCATTGAAGGCTTCTCTAAGATTTCCTACCCCATAACTTATGTACAAAAGAAAGGTAAAAAGTTTGAATGGATTAAAAAATGCATGGAAATATTTAAAAAACTAAAACACCTATTAACTACCACCCCGATCTCAAATACTATTGATCCATTCAAGTATTTCATCGTGTGTACGAATGCTTGCATTGAAGGGCTAGGTAGAGTTTTAGTACAAGAAAATTAGGTCGTGGCATATGAATCCACGAAATTAAAAGAACATGAGAAAAACAATGCAACATGCAATTTAAAACTTTCTTCCATAATTCATGCCTTAAAAATGTGGCGACATTACCTAATTGGAGGAAAATTTCTACTTATGTCAGATAACATAAGTCTTAAATACTTATTTGACCAACATAATTTAAATGCAAGATAGGCCAGATGGATTTCATTTTTAAGCGAATACGATTTCAAAATCAAACATATAAAAGGAAAACAAAATAAAGTGGCAGGTTCCCTAAGGCATCATGTGAATTTACTATTTGCAAGCAGTAACTACGAACCTTATTTGGAAAATCAGATTCCAAGTGCTGAAAATTATGATAGAGAATATCAGATTTCAAAAGAAAAGACCGCTAAAAATGAACAAAATCAAGTAAAAACTTATTTTAGCCTAAACAAACCAGGACTGTTGCTGCATAAAAATAGACTATACATACCAAACATAACAAAAATTAAACTCACAGTCATGGATGAGTTACATAAAAGACCATATTCAAGGCATCCTCGATACCAAAAAATGATCGGTATCATTAGGAAGGGATTTTTTTGGCCAAATATGAAGAAATAAGTGGAAGAATACTTAGCTCGTTGTCTTGAATTTCAGAAAGTTAAGAAAGAACATCAAAATCCCACATTTTTGTTGCAGCCACTACCCATTCTAGAATGGAAGTGGGAAACCATTAGTATTGATTTTATAACAGGCTTACTAAAGAATTTATGACAGCATGATTCAATCATGGTCGTAGTAGAAAAATTAAGTAGAGATGCTCATTTTATTCCTATTAAATCTACCTATAAAACTATTAACATTGCAGATATTTTCATGAAAGTGATATTCAGGCTACACAGTGTACCGAAGGTAATAGGCTCAGATAGAGACGCAAAGTTTACAGGTAAATTCTGGAAAGCCTTATTTAAAGGTTTGGGAACACAATTAAATTTCAATATTGAATATCATCCATAAATGGATGGAAATACTAAAAGAGTATATCAAGTCTTAGTAGAATTTCCTACACTTACTATAATTCACATATAATAATAATTTTCAAGTTTCTGCAGGTATGAGTCAGTTCGAAATATTATATGGGCGTAACTGTAATACTCCAATTTCATGGAGTAGCTGAGTTGATAGATTAATGTTAGGACCTAATCTATTAAAAGATATGGAACTAACTGTGGAATAGGTACAACAAAATTTAAAGGTTTCCCAAGACAGGAAGAAAATTTATAGTGATTTAAAAAGAACTCCTAGAGAGTTCTGGGTGGGTGATAATGTGTATATAAAGGTCTTGTTAAGAATATAGTTGTATTTGATTTCAAAGGTGTTCACGAATGACAAAGAAATAAATAGTGGATATTATGGCACGGTAATATCAGTGAAAGGAAAAGGATGATGATATGACATTTCACAAATGATGATATGCCATCGACAAAAACTGTTGGAAACAGTCACATTGGATTTCCACAAAGTTATGGTAAGATCTACATTGGTTCTAAAATGAACAGTCGGGAAGATTCCTGCACAAGATCCAATGATTGGGGGATGATATCCACAAAGGAAATAAGGACAAGGTGAAGTTCTGTGGTTAATCAAAATCAGACGGCTAAGAATCAATCCACAACAAGATCCTACGGTTGAGGATCAGTTTTGCATAAGATTGGTGGAAAGGTTGAAGTTCAACAAAGATCTGAGCTCCAACGACTAAGAAATGATCTGCTAAAATAGATCAATGGTTCATATGGAAAGAGGAAGGGGAAAAGAAGATAGTCATGAAAAATACTATTTGAAACGATGAGTTTTTGACTTCTGCATCCTGCAACCCAAAATATCAAAGGTCATCAAGACTTCCGTGGAAGATCGAAGGCGCAAAAAGGTTAGTGCGGAAAATGGAAGGTGGAAGAAGCATAAGCGCATTTTTGAAACCTTGAGTTTTCGACTTCTGCATCTCACGATCAGGAATATCGACGGTCAAAAATACTTCCTTGAAAGATCGATGGCGCAAAAAATTTAGTGTGGAAAACGAAAAGTGAAAGAAGCATAAGCTCGTTTTTGAAACATTGATTTTTCGACTTCCGCATCCTACGATCCGGAAGATCGATAGTGAGAAATACTTCCATAAAATATGAATGGCATGGAAAGGTTAGTGTGGAAAACAAAAAGTGCAAGGCATATAATCGAAGTCCTAGAAACATTGAGTTTTCGACTTCCGCATTCCAAAGTGTGGATACGGAAGTCCGGAAAGTGGAAGGAGGAGAACCGTGAAAAGACCTTGGGAAATGTCATATTTCCGCTACCCGAAGTCTGGAAGGTGGAAAGAGGAAGGAAGAGAACCACGAAAAGACTTTGGGAAATTCCACATTTCCACTACCCAAAGTCTAGAAGTCACATTTCCAATATCCAATTTCCACCTCAGATCGACGGTCACAAAACTTTTGAAGGATATCGACGGTACATAACGATTGATGCAGGAAGATAAGTGAAAAAAGATGTGTTGAGAAATATCTCAGTTCATAAATCCACTACTCACATTTCATCTCAGATCTACAGTTAGGAAATAGTCTGGGACAAATATCAACGGTTCTTGATGAGTGTGGAAAGACAACTGCGAAAAACATTTTAAGTTTGGTTTGTGCTATTCAGATCTTAATTCCTATTGTGTGGATTCATAATGGTGAAGAGGTACATTCGTAATGGTGAAGAGGTGTCTTCAAATTATTGAAGAAGTGTGTCCACAACGACGAAGAGGTGAATCTAGAAATTGTGAAGAGAGGCGTCCACATAAAACATGAGGGTATTTATTGGAAAAGTATTAAATACATTAATTGTCTCTGTAATTGTGCATGGAAGAGTCCAAAAAGTTAAGAGCAGGCTGATAAAAATTAGTCCATGGTGGCAGGCTGGCATTAGGGTAGACTATAAGTCTGCACACGGTATTGTAGCATCAATGTCTATTGTAGTAGACAGAAAACTAGGGTGTTGTAGAATCCTTCTTTGTTGTAATAGGAAGAAGCCTAGGGTGTTTCAACATCCTTTTATGTTGTATCAGAATGAAACCCAAGGTGTGGTTTCATCCTTTCTGTAGTAGAATATAAAGAAATTTTGTAGATTCATATTATTAATGAGTTTGAATTTGTGGCTTTCTTTTTAAATTTTCCACGATAAAATCTATGTTTTAACTTGTTTGATTCATTGTGTGTTTTGATTTTAAAAAGAAACATACAATATTGATTCATCACCCCTCCCCCCTCTCTCAGTATTATGGGATAAACCAACATATGGTATTAGATAAGGTTCCTTCATCACAGTTTAACCACTAGAAGGTAGATCTTGTTTCAAAAAATACTATGGATCAACAAGAAGGTTTAGCCACCAACAAACCTCCACTATTCACTGGAGAAAATTATGCTTACAGGAGTATGAGAATGAGGTGCCATCTAATGTACCTTGGATGGAAGGTTTTGGATGCAACTGTAAAGGAATATAAAATAGGTAATCAAGCACCCATATATAATATAGAACTAGGCCAATATGAAGGTAATGCCAAAGCCCTAAATATAGTCGTGAGTGGGATGACAAATTTTGTGTTTACAAAATTTATGAGATGCTAGACTGCCAAAGAATCCTGGGATAAATTAAAAATTATCTATGGATGAGCATATAAGGTTAAGGAATCCAAGCTTCAGACATATAAAGGGAAGTTTGAGACCCTAAAAATGAAAGAGAACGAAAAAATTGGAGAGTACCTTCTATGGGTAGATGAATTTGTAAATGCTATTAGAGGTCTTGGAGGAAAAGTGGTTAGTAAGGTACTGAGAACATTACCAATGAAGTATGATTCAAAGGTATCCACTCTAGAAGAATAAGATGATCTTGACCAAGTGATAGTATATGAGCTACAAGGAATCCTCACTGCATATGAGATGAGGACAGGACTAAATGAATCTTTGAAAAACAAAAGCAACCTTAAGGCCTCATCCAAAAATCAAATAGAGAACCTAGATGATGATGAAGCTCCTTTTATTAAAAAACTTGAGAAGGGTACATACAAATATAAAGGAAATATACCCCTGAAATGTTTTAACTATGGAAGAATTGAACATTTTACTTCAAAATGTACTTACCCTAAAAAGGAGGATAATGACGAGAGAGAAACCTCAAAATTCAGGAAGGGTAAAAAAGGAAACAAGAAGAAGTCCTATGAGAAAAAGAAAATTGTCAATACCATGGAAGATAGTGAATATGGAGATACAAGTGAAGATGAGCAAACTAATATTTTATTCATAGGTCTAGATACTCAAGCTTCAAATGATGACTCAGATGAAGAATGAGAAGTAGATTTAACAGATGAACTTGTTAGCGCTCTTGAAGAACTTGATAAATGTAGGAAAAAGAAAAAAAATTCAAATCATATCATTAGTGATATGGAAGATCAACTTCTATATTGCAAAATAATTGAGGAGGATCTAGATTCTAAACCTGCAGCTTAAAAAAATAATACAAGAATATTATAAACTTGAAGAAGAGATCATGCAATTCAAGAAAAAACATGATGAAGGATCTGTCAAATAAAAAATTGAAAATAGCTCAAGGATTCTAGATGACATCCTGAAAAGCAAAAGAACATCAAATCATAGATCTGGTTTGGATTTTTTCAAAAAAAGAAACAAGAAATTTTATCTTTCACTAATTAAGGAGGAAAAAAAACGTTATGCTGAAGCACTTAAAAGTCAAGTGACAAAGGAAGAAAGCAAGAAAACTGCCCCAAAAACTCAAGATAAAAACATAAATATGGTACCGAAGAGATAGAATAGATATCTACAAATATTTTTAGGTAATTGTTACTCCTATAATAATTTCGGTCATAAACCCTTTAATTGCAAAACTAATAGAAAGGTTCCAAAGTACAAGAAGAAGACATCGAGTCATATATCAAAAGAAAATCATAAACTTTTTACACTTCTTCAAAAATATGACATATAATGTTAAAAATGTAATAACTATGGACACATGGCAAGAAATTGTAAATTGAGGACTCCTACAAACAAGACTATTGCAACCAAGTCTCAAGACACAAAACAAATGAAGTATTGGAAGGAAAGGGAAGAAAAAGAAAGTTCCATGATCGCTCTATGTGCAATAGAAAGCCAAAACCTATAGAACCTGTATAGTGGTTGTTCAAAACATATGACTGGTGACCAAACCAAATTCATAACACTAAAAGATAATAAGGGTAAAGTGAATTTTGGAGACAATCTCTCCTCCAAGATAATTGGCAAAGGAATAATTGTTGTTAATAACAAGATCAAAGTAGAAAATGTATTACAAGTAGAAAAACTCAAGCCTAATCTTATCAGTGTGATTCAAACATGTGATCAAGGGTACATCTATATTTTCTATTCAGAAAAAAATTTAAATCAAGAAAAAGGACTCAGGAAGAGTTGTTGGCACGGTTATAAGAATCTCAAACAATGTGTACATCCTAGAAAATGAAAACCATTGTACCTAGGTATGGTTGATGAAAGCTGGTTATCGAATAGAAAGTTGGGACACTTAATTTTGAAAATCTTGTCAACATAAGTAAGAAGGAAGTTGTAAGAGACTTGCCTAAAATTGTAAAATCTCTAAACTCTATTTGTAAACATTGTCAACATGGGAAGCAAACTAAAGCTAGTTTTAAAACAAAAGAACATATAATTTCACATCCTTTGGAAAGAGTGCACACAGATCTATGTGGACCAACAAGGACTAAAATTATGCAAGGAGAGTATTATTTCATGTTTCTCATTGATGATTACATAAGGATGACTTGGGTGATATTCCTCAAAGAAAATCATAAGCCTTTGAGAAGTTTAAAATCTTCAAAGAAATGGTTGAAAATGAGACACCTGTGAAGATCATGTGTCTTAGATTCAATAATGGGGGAGAATTTACCTCAAATGAGTTTAATGAGTTATGTGAGAAACATGGAATTAAGAGACAATTTCAGCTGCAAAAAAATCCTCAGCAGAACGATGTTGTTGAAAGGTAAAATAGAACAGTCTAAAAGGCTGCCATAACAATGCTAAATGAAGCAAAGCTGTCAGATGCATTTTGGAAAAAAACAGTATACAGAGTTGTCTATATACTTAATAGAGGACAAATCAGATTAAATAAAGACAAGACCCCTTATGAAATATGGTATGGGAGACCAGCCTTAGTCAAATATTTGAAAGTATTTGGCAGTAGTTGTTACATCAAAAGGAATGAGGATGATCTTGGAGAGTTTCACTCTAGAACCGATGAAGGAATATTTATAGGATATTCGTCCACCAAGAAGGCATATAGATGTTTCAATACTTACACAAGAATTTAGAAAGCGCAGATGTAAAAGTTGATGATAGAAAACCAAGAAGGAAAAGAAGTGAAGACAGTATTGAAAATACAAATAATGAAGAAAAGGAAGAGCTGCAAAAGGATGAAAGTATTCATGAATAAGAAGAAGGAATATAAAAGGAACATACATAGGGAAGCAAAGAAGAGTCCCCAATACATGATACAAAAACCCCATCTAGAAGGATACAAAGGAATCATTGAGAAACACAGATATTAGGCGATAAAAATGCTAGAGTTAGTACAAAGAGACAACTAACATTTAATGACCAATCCCTACTCTCAATAGTGGAAGCTAATAATTTTTCAGAAGTAAGCAAGAATGATGAATGGATCAAAGACATGAATGAATAATTAGATCAGATTGAGAAGAATGAAAACTGTGAACTTTTCCCAAGACCTAAAGATAAGAATGTTATAGGGACCAAATGGGTTTTCGAGAACAAATTCAATCAGGATGGTCAAGTAATAAGGAACAATGAAATATTAGTATGTAATGGGTATCCTCAGGTAGAAGGGATTGACATGGAAGAAAATTATTATCATGTGGTAAGACTTGAAGCAATCAGAATGTTTCTAGCACTCTTAAGGCATAAAATTTTTAAAGTGTATCAAATGGATGTTAGGTCTGCATTTTTGAATCGATAAATAGAATAAGAGGTTTAAATTGAACAATTCAAAGGTTTTCCATTATCAGAAAACAAAGACTATGTTTGCAAACTAAAAAATGCACTCTATGTTCTTAAACAAGCTCCAAGAGCCGGGTTTTCAAGGCTAGATAACTATTTAAAACAACAAGGATTCAAGAGAGGGGTCACTGAAAGTAATCTCTACTTGAAAATCAAAGATAAAAACATGATCATCGTTGTTGTTTATGTAGATGACATCATTTTTGGAAGCAATTTACAAATTCTAAGTGTTAAATTTGCCTCTAAAATGAAAAAATATTTCGAAATGTAAATGTTGGGTGAGTTGATGTTTTTCTTAGGGCTACAAGTTTATCAAACCAAAAAAGGAATATTTATCACTCAAACTAAGTACATCAAAGATATTCTTAAGAGATTTAAGATGGAGGACTCCAAAACTGTTAGTACTCATATGATCACAAGGTGTAAATTAGGTAAGGGCGACGAGTCTTTGGAAGTAGATCACACCACGTATGATCCATGATAGATATCCTGCTATATGTGACAACTACAAGACCAAATATGATGCAAGCCATAGGATTGGTTGCTAGGTTCCATTCGAGCCCTAAATAAACACATGTAACTATAGTAAAAAGTATTTTCAAGTACTTAAAAGGAACTATGGAATATGGGTTATGGTACCCAAAGAGTCAGGATTTCACGTTAAAGGAATTTACTGATGAAAATTGGGAAGGAAGCATTGATGATGGAAGAAGCACCAGTGGAGTGACGTTCTTTTAGGGGATTGCTTGGTATCATGGTCAAGTAAGAAAAAATCCTCCATTTCTATCTCTAGAGCCGAGGATGAATACATTGTTGTTGCATCCTGTTACACTCAGGTTATTTGGATGAAACATACACTAGAATATTTACTTCTTAAATATGAGCATCCAATAATAATAAATTGTGACAATACCAGTGCTATTAATATGTTGAGAAAACCCATTATGCACTCTAAAACAAAACACATACCAATCAAGTATCGCTTTCTAAGAGAACAGGTATCTTAGAAAGTTGTCAAATTAGAATATGTTGACACAAAAGCACAAATTGTTGATATATTTACCAAATCGTTACCCAAAGAATGTTTTGAGCATCTTAGACAATAGATGGGTGTAATTTCATTACATTAGTTGTAAGAGAAAGAGGCATGATGTCAGTGGGAGACATGATGATAGTGGGAGTTATAAAAAAAAAAGGAAAGATGGGAAATCCTAAAAAGGTTAACATGTTATCCTTTGTCATTGTTGTCAAAGGGGGAGAATCTTTAGATGTTTCCATCAATGCCAAAGGGGGAGATTGTTAAGAATATAATTGTCATTGATGTCAAATGTGTTAATGAATGAAAAAAAGATAATGAGTGGATATGATGGCAGGGTAAGATCAGTGAAAGAAAAAGGATGATGATATGGAATTTCACAGATGATGATATGGCATATATAAAGCTGTTAGAAATAGTCACATATGATTTCTGCAAAGTTATGGTAAGATCCTCATTGGTTCTAAAATGAACGGTAAGGAAGCTTCCTAGACAAGAGCCAATGATTGGGTGATGAGATCCAAAAAGGACATAAAGATGAGGTGAAGTTCTAAAGTGAATCAAAATCAAACAAATGAGAATCAATCTGCAACAAGATATGACGGTTGAGGATTAGTTTTGCATAAGATAGGAGGAAAGGTTGAAGTTCATCAAAGATCTGAGATCCAATGGCTAAAAATTGATCCACTAAAACAAATCAACGGTTTGTATAGAAATAATAAGGAGAAAATCGAATAATCATCAAAAATACTATTTGAAGCACTGAGTTTCCGACTTCTGCATTTCGCGATCCAAAAGATCAACGGTCAGAAATAATTCCATAAAAGATCGATGGGGTAGAAAGGTTAGTGTTGAAAACAAAAAGTGGAAGGAAGATAATTGAAGTCTTGGAAAAAATCAGTTTTCCACTTCTGCATTCCGAAGTGCGGATATGCAAGTACAAAAAGTAAAAGGAAAAGATTCGTGAAAAGATATTGGGAAATGTCACATTTCCACTAGCCAAAGTTTGCAAGGAGAAAAATGGAAGGAGGAAAGAGGAAGGTGGAGAAACAAAGAAAGACTTCGGGAAATGTCACACTTCCGCTACCCGATGTTTGGAAGGCGAAAAGCGAAAAGCAAAAATATTGAAATGATTTTTGGGAAAAGTCACATTTCTGATATCTGATTTCCACCTCAAATCGATGGTAGGGAGTGATTGAGGTGGAAATATAAGTGCAGAAAGACAAGATAAGAAATATCATAGTTCAAAAATCCACTACCTGCATTTCATCTCAAATCCACGGTCAAGGAACAGTCCAGGACAAAGATCAACGGTTCATGATGAGTGCGGAAAGACGACTGCAAAACACGTTTTAAGTTTGGTTTGTCCTAATCAGATTAGAATTCCTATTATGTGGATTCACAATAGTGAAGAGGTACATTCGCAATGGTGAATAGGTGTGTTCACATTAGTGAAGAAGTGTGTCCGCAACGGTGAAGAGGGGCATCAATAAATTGTGAAGAGAGGCGTCTGTAGAAAACATGAGGGTATTTATTGACAGAGTATTGAAGAAATTAATTGTCTCTGTAATTGCGAATGACAGAGTCCATGATGTAAAAAATAGGCTGATAAAAATAATTCCAGGGTGGTAGGGTGGCTCTGGGGAAGACTATAAGTCTGCACAAGGTTTTGTAGCAGACATAAAACTAGGGTGTTGTAGCATCCTTGTCTATTGCAGCAGGAAGAAGCCCAGGGTGTTGGAGCATCCTTGTCTGTTAAAGCGGGAAGAAGCACAGGGTGTTGGAGCATCCTTGTCTGTTGTAGCAGGATGAAACCCAGGGTCTGTTTGCATCCTTTCTATAGTAGAAGATAAATCAATTTTTTATATTCATCTTATTAATGAGTTCGAATTGGTGGTTTTCTTTTTNCCTCTTAGTATTGTGGGATAAACCAACAAATACTAATAAAATTTCCTTGATACTGGGAAAGTATTCAAAATTGGCACCCATGTAGTGCAGGCCATTTGAAATTTTAGATAAAGTAGGGTTGGTTGCGTACAAATTAGCCCTACCACAAAATATTTAAGTGCATAATGTGTTTCACATTTCTATACTGAAAAGATATGTTCATGATGTTTCTCATGTGATTGATTGGAATGTAATCTAGGTGTAACTCGAAGGAGAGTTCCAAGTGGGGCCGGAGCACAATCTTGACATGAGAGAACATTTACTTCAGAACCATACCATCGGACAATTCAAGGTGCAATGAAATCACCTTATTCTGGAAGAAGCTAGTTGGGATCTATAATGTAAAATATGTGGGAGGCATATCCAGACTTGTTCCAAGAAGATTTAATGAAAGAATGAAACACAAGTTATAACACCGAGGGTCGTGTTATCTTCTAAGGGGAGGTGTATGTAACACCCCCTAAATTAATAATTACTATTAATTATGATGGAAAATATTGATTGATTATTTTATTATTTTATTATTGTTGACATAAAAGTCAAGAATAAAACATTTTGTAATAAAAAAAAAATATTTAATAAAATATGTTGAAGGCGGATAAAAGTTGATATAGTTGTTGAAGAGTGTTTGCTGACCCACAAGAGGAAAATTAAAAGTGCCAAAAACCACTGAGTGAGAACTCAAGATGCAGCAGGCACTATCCCAAAGAATAAGGCCACAACTCTTAGTTAAGTGCTAAAGAGCAGGAGGCTCATAAATGACCAAGTCCTAGGAAAAATAATATAAATTAGGATGTCCATAAGTAACATGAGGCTAGCATTGGACTGGGATAAATATTAGTGAAATCCAAGAGATGGTGCATTGATATATTTTTCTCTTGTGGTTCAGTGAGCATGCTCGGGGGTTCTAAAGAAAGTAACTTGGATGCTCTGGGAGTTGGTTGCGATGAACAACTTCTCCACTTTTGTTTTCCCAACATTGGTGCCAAGTTCATCCCTTATGTTTCTAAAGGCTGTAGAATAGGTCTAAATCCTAGATCTACCAAGTTCATCCCTTATGTTCCTAAAGGCTGTAGAATAGGTCTAAATCCTAGATCTGAAGTAGATTAATGTTGTTTTTCATTAGATTACTGATGTTATACATATATCTCGTACTTAATGGAATGAAATCATCTAATTCTAAATCTATATAGTGTATTTCAAAATTTGACTGTATATTCCTATTTGTATTATTTTCCTCATTTTTTTCTTAATTTGCAAGTTCAGAATTAAATTGTTGACTCAATATGTGATTCTGTTTATAAGTATAGATCTTTATTTTCACTTATGAGCGAATGGAATCCATTTACATAGCACTCATCAAAATTTTCCTACACAAATTAGCAGTATCAGAGTTTAATATATTTATAGACATAATTCATTTAAATAATAATAATAGTATTATGATCTATAAAGAAACTAAGTTAAAGTATGAAGTTTCGAATAGGATCTATATAGGAACCAACAATATTACTATCGTAAGTCCATTTAAATAAAAAACAATTGCAGGAATTATGGGATCTTTCCCTCATAATATGATAGAATGGCGAGAGAAAAAACCTACAGATCAAAGATCCATTTTTTTAAACATATTCAAAATATGCACTGTATATAAGGATTACCAAATCATATTTTTACTTAAGCTATCACAGAACCAAAGGTTTTTTTTTATAAACATCATTAACACCTTATTACATGGTCGTAAGTCAACATCGTCGCTACCCTAGTTTCTACAAAAGGTAGAGCCTCGATGTAATACACCATATTACATCATAGTATAGAGGTCATGGGATCGAATCCCTTCAGGTATTTAATAAATTAACAAATTCCAAGAAGAGGGTTATTGGACGACCACTAGATCTGTCCAAATACAAACAAAGAATCCTCTATCAAATATAAATTAACTAATCGAGGATCCCTTTAACATCCATTAGAATGCTTTAGATAACAAGAGAACAATCTAATTCAAATCTATAAACTGAGTGATAAACTAGATATCACCTCTATCATCATGACAATAAAATCAGTATCACAGGTAGGTCAACATCGTGGTCACAAAGATATGTTATAATTAAAACATTTCATTAAAGCATACACAAGTATTTAAAATAAAGGTGCAATCCATATAATATTCTACCCTAGTTTACACACGCAGAACCTCTATCAAATAATACGTTAGATCTCATTACTTACAGAGAACGTGGGATCGAGTCGTGTAACTATATTTTGTTTAAACACATAAACCTTAATATAACATTTTCAGAATCACAGGTTTAAGCCATCATCAATATTACAATAATAAACTCACATAAGATGGTCGTATTCCTAATTATTAGCTACCATCACAACCTTAATAACAATAGCTATCATAAATAATTACAGAGATTATAAAAACAAAGGAAACAAATTCTTCCCCGATCGTAAGACCATCTATGATGGTAGCCAATGGTTTAATATAATCCATATAAAATAATTGTGCACAGTAAAATACAACAAAACAATGGGAAATTATCCAACCACAGTCGACTTCAATTATTTAAACCCTCAAAACAATATTTATCAATGTATATAAACTACAGAGTGGTTGTAAGACCATCATATATGGATTCCACTATAAATTTAGACACTTGTATTATAAACTAAATGGGAATAAGACCCGTCAAGGGAACACTAGACCCTACCAGTGTTTAACTTAACAACTAATGTATTCATTACATTACAGTGCCCAATTATGGATTTAAGCTAGTACAACCCTCAAAGGGTTTCCAACATAAACAATGGCTATTTTAAACCTAAAAGAAAAACCACTTATCTTAAGAGTTGCAGCCACCAAGAAGACTCACGACCTTTCCCACGAGACCTGCAGCATCAAATCGGATGGGTGAGCATGATTTTGTAGGATAAAAGAAAATGTAAAACAAACACCATATCAAAACAGGGTTGAGTGCAACTTACATGGGCATTCAAAAACACAGGCCTAGGAGTGGGTTACCCTGTTGCCTTCCTCCCCAACGCCAAAACCTGTGAATGAATTAGTTATAACTAGTTTAATCACATTGTTCACATAAGTCAGAAACCATTCTAAAACTTACAACATTGGAACTCATACCTTTGTGTTGGGCAAGGAGGGCCAAGGGTCGGATCCTACGAGCACCCTTATCCCTCCATAGTCTGCAGAAATCAAATCATATCAGTAAAACAAAGTAACTAAACTTTACAATAAACATTTTTTAGTTGGAGACATAGGTTTCAATCAAGCTTACCTTTGGGAAAGAATGTTCATGGCATTGGAAGCTTTGGTCGGTTGCTGAAGCCACAATTTAGTTGGAAAAACCAATAGGATAGATGATGAAACTATTTATACCACAGAGGAACCATATAAAAATGCCATTAACCCTGTGAAAAAAATTATTTGAACAGTACAAAGAGCAATGCTTGGCCCTCGGCCAGCCTTCGATAGGTAAAACATTTCAAATGCAAAACCGAGACAGAGTAAAGGCCTTTCAAACCCTTTTTCCAAACCTTAACAATCTCACCATCCAAGTGTAGGGTAAGTATTACATCCCGTAATGCCTCGTGGTCCTGGCTACACTGCCAACTCACAACCATGACATGTTTAATGTCAACCAGTGGACACACATTATTGCATGGATGAAATTATTTCAAACAATCATTGCGAATCGAATCATGGATTTCGTTCAAACGAAAACCCATAACCTATGCTTTGGATCTTCATCGCATATCACATATTAAATACAACCTTGTAACATGTCAATCACACCTTGCTTCAAAACCATACCATATATCGTATACCTTGCAAAGACCTTTGTTGAGTTGGTTGTGGGTCGTAATTCCATCAAGGGTCATGGCTAGACCCATACCTCTCCATGGTAATTATATCATATCCATCATTGAATTATTCATACCTTAAGGATGGGTTAGGTTAAGGTATGGGTTTAATCCATAAACATAGAACTAGGACAAAAATATTTAAAACCATAATAATGTAAAAAAAATTTTGCATGCACAGTATAGAGTATGCTTTATAAGAATTAAACCACGGCTAAGATCATTGAGGTAATAGTTACTCATGCACATGTAGAGCTGTAAATGGATGCATCAAAACCAACACCTATAAGATCATAAGGAATTGCATTAAGGCCAAAACCATGTGGTTACATGCCAATGACAAGTATGTAAACCCTCGCCTCGATTTCATATAAAGAGATTGTCGTATGAAAGACCCTATTCTTACAAACCCTAAGCCTCTCAGTATTAGGGGTAGGTCCTTACATACATAGTGTAAAATATGTTAAGACCAAGATTTGAATAATAAATAAATAAATGCAGATTTGGTAAACAAAGTACAACACCTGCAAAAGTATGGCTCAAGGTTCCGGAAGGAACTGACCATCGTAATCATCAACAAATATTGTCATAATTAGCAGGACAATAGATATTAAAATTAGTATTAATAAGACATAGAATTATGCTAAGTAATTGTAATACAATAACACATGTAAAATAATAAAAAATTATGCACTATTTTTAGGTGTGTTACACTCCAATTGTTTTTCCTCCTTTATATGCATCTGTTCTCCTATATATCTTCCTACCAATAGTTAGTGGATAGGGTGGTCCTTACCGAACCACTAAATGAAATTGAAATAATTTAAAAGAGATTTACACTTAACATTCAAATAAATCAGATTGGATTGAGTATCAAATTTTTTTAGAGGACGGGGAACTTAGAGGCAGAAGGTTTAGCCAAGGCTCGTTGGAGGGAGGAGGCATGACAGAAGCATGGAAGAGGGTATTAGGGGAGGAAAGGGATCCTCCCAAGTTCCTGAAGTAGATGACTTAAGGATCACATATTTCTTGATTAACCTGGATCTAAATGGGGCTGAGAAACTGATGGTTAGGAAAACGGGGAAGTGCATGCCTAAAGTGGCTATGTTTCAAATCATGTAGGTTAGATCATCCAAGATCCGATAAAATATCCCATGCATGCAAGATCACACACTTATAGTTATTTTTTTGGGTTTAAAACCATCATAAAAAACCCTAGTTTGGTGGATCAAATTGACATGGAAACCAAAGGGGAATTATGACCTCTAATTCGAATCAAAGGAAGACATAAAGGTGGCTCCTGTGTGGATCAAACTGTACTCCTTGTTGGGAGAGTATTGGGATATAAAAATATTGGAAGACCTCAAGAATTCACTTGGTAAATTCATCAAAATATCAGAACAAAATCGAGCTTAATGGTATACGACATACACAAGGATCTATGTTTACATGGATCTGTCCAAAGAACTGCTAGGAGAAATCCGAATGACATGGGACGATGAAGATTGGGTTCAAACCCTACACTATGAGAATATCCCCTTTATATGTTGAATATGTCATGAATATGGGCACCTATTTAGGGACTTCCCCATTAATAACCCAAAGGTTGGCGGGGAAAAGGGGGAGGAATAAAAGGATCAGGGTTTTACTAGTTTCCCATCAAGGAAAAGAGGAGGCAAAAGGTAGTAAAACTAGGACATCCACAAAAATCCAATGGTATCCAACAAATTTGAGATCCTGGAAGATCTCATGGAAGATAATGAAGGTAAAAATATATGGGAGGAACAACAAAAGAAATCCCCCCAGGAGAGAGTGGAAAAGGATACCCATATGGAAGAGGAGCTTACTCAAAAACATAAGATTGAAGAATATTGCGAGATAGGAGAAGAAGCAAATGATATGGATATTGGAGCCCTAGATATCGAATGGAGTGAGAAGGCCTATGTAGACATGGAGAAGGGATATGTTCCACAAGAACAAGTAATGTTGTTGAAGGAATCCATCCTCCATGCCCAAGCCTCTAAAATCATCCAAGGATAAGTTCGGGATCCCATAAGGAGACAAAAAGGAAGTTTGAAGAACCATCCAAGAAAGTTGGATGAAAATTGAACAAGTAGAGATCTGCAGAGGTAGGAAGGAGGTTACTTGAGTCAGGACAGTATCTGATAATAAAGGTGGATTTAGGCCTTTAGTTTCCTAATGAATATTTTATCTTGGAATATTCGGGGCCTAAATAACCCACAGAAGGTAATAATTCAAAGTAAAAATATAAAGAGACAAAATCCGACGACTGTTTTCCTTTAGGAAACCAAGTGTTAAGAAATTAAGATATAGGAATTCAGCAAGAAAATTTGGAAGGGTAGTGAAGGAATGGAAATTAATTTTAGAGGATTTGCCAGGGGTACTGGGTATCCTTTAGGATCCTGCTCGGGTGATTTTGGGAGGATTCCAGGGTAGCAGATGCTTCTTATCTCCTGAATTCGAGGTGGTTGGGTTTCCTATGGAAGGCATGATCACGAATTTCTATGGACCCCACATTGCTGGGGAAAAGAGAGATTTCATCAAATACCTATGAAAGGCTAGTGAACATAGTTCTAGTGGTCACTGGGTAATTATGGGTGAATTCAATATCATTACTTCTTTGGAAGAGAAGGAAGGAGGTTGAAAAAGGATAGAGGAAGAGTGTGTGGCTTTTCGAGACACCATTAAGGACCTAGACTTGGTGGACATCACTCCATGGGAGGGTTGGTTTACTTGGAATAACAAAAGGTCAAGTGAGAACAACATAGCATCTAGGATGGATAGGTTCTCGGTTTCAGAGTCTATCATTGAGATGGGAAGCGAAATTCACTCATCTACCCTCCTAGGAGCTGGATCGGATCACTGTCCCATATAAATAATGTGGAGTGGGTTGCAATCCCAATTCAAAATGCATTTCAGATTCGAACAATTCTAGATGGATCACCCAGGTTTTGATGATAAGATCAAAACTTGGTGGGGAGAGCTAAGTGAGGAAGGGGGTTCAAGCATGTACAAGTTTCAACAGAAATTGAAATCTCTTAAATCCCAAATAAAAAAATGGAATAGGGAGGAATTTGGTAATATCTTAATGGATAAGAGGACTATTGAGTTTTGCATCCAAGAGATGCATTCTATTGGGATGAGGGATGGATATACCTAAGAGTTACAGGTGTAAAAAGAGAGGCTTTGCTCAATATTGATGGAATGAGAGAAGCAAGAGGAAATCCTTTGGAAGAAGAAATCCTGGAATTGGTGGCTAAAAGAGGGAGAGAGGAATACAACTTTATTTCACCACTCAGTGATTCAAAGTAGGATTCAAAATAAAATCTACTCCTTAAAGACAGTAGGAGTCAAACAGGTTGAATCCAAGGAATAAATAGAAGCGCCCTTGAGTAGTTATTTTATTGATATAATGTTGGATCCCAAACCAGAGAGAAGCAAAAATATTGAACAAATCACCAGGTTTATTCCTTCCTTAGTCTCCTCTAAGAAAAATGATTTCTTGATGAAACCTATAACCCTCTACGAAGTGGAGTAGGTGGTATTTAAAATGAAGGAATGCACAACCCGAGGTCTAGATGGTTTCACAGTAATTCATGTCCACCATTTATGGGACCTCATCAAGTTGGAAGTTTGGGGAATTGTGGAAGACTCTAGGATATCTAGATGGATAATTATAGCCATTAACGCCACCATCAACACCCTAATTCCAAAATGTCAAGGAGATGATTCCCCAGAAAAATTTAGGCCCATCATTCTTTGTAATGTGATTTATAAGATTATCACCAAAGTAATTGAAAATCGGCTTAAACACCTTCTTCCAAGGCTTATTTCTTCTGAGAAATCAGGTTGTGTGGAAGGTTGACATATAATTGATGGAATCATCCTGGTTCATGAATTAATCCACTCCATAATCCTGGTGTGCTGGTAAAGATGGATATAGCTAAGGATTATGATAAGATAAATTGGTAATTCATGAGGAGTATGCTTGGAACTTTCGGTTTTCGAGGAGATTGGATTGAATGGATAATTAACCTAGTGAATTGTACAGTATTTTCCATCCTAGTTAATGGGGTCCCATATGGAACCTTCCGACTAATGAGGGGAATTAAGAAGGGGTATCTTTAATCCCCTTTTATATTTATCCTAACGGCATAGGGATTGGGTAGGTCTATTGTGTTCTCAAGGGATAATGATGATTTAACAGGGCTTAAAATCCATGCTTAGGTAGCTAAACATACCCACCAACAATTCGTCGATGACATGATCCTTATAGGTTACGCTTCAGTCTAAGAAGCCCAGATGTTTAAGCAGTTCTTGATGGACTTTGTCCTAGCCTTGGGTTTGGAGGTAAGTGACAACAAATATCAGGTATTTTTGTTCAATACACTGAGGGTATCATGGAAAAACATTTGCAGGATCCTGGGCTTCCAAGAGAGCTCCCTTCCTTCCAAATATTTGGGCATGCCCCTTGTAAATACCTTGGGTAAAAAAGGCTCAGAAGAGAGAGATTATGGATAACATGAAAAAGAGCTTGGAGAGATGGATCCTAAGTCCCCTCAATTTCACAAGTAGATTGGTGCTAGTGAAGTATGTCCTCCAAGCAACTCCTTATTACCTTTTATATACCTTGGAAGCCCCGAAAATGATTCTGAAATAAATTCAATGTCTACAAAGGGATTTCTTATGGAGCGAGAACAATGACAAACGAAAGTGGGACCTGGTTATTTGGGATACGATTTGCACCCCGAAGGAACAAGGGGATCTTATTTTGAAATATTAGGAGAAATAAATAGTTATTAGTAGATCCAATATTTAGTGGTGATGGGTTACCTAGAACAAAGATCCCTGGGCAAAAATTTGGCGTAAAAAATATGCGCAGGGGTGGGAAAAAAAGGACCTTATACGCTTCTCTGACGAGAAGCCGAGTTTGCATATCTGGTGCACATATTGGAAAGGGATACACTTATTCTAGGAACAAAGATTTGGGGAAGTCAGGGTTGGACAGAATGCTAGGGTATGGGAGGACTCCATACAACAACTTATTGACTAGGTTGGGAGGAATAATTCCAATAGATTAAGGATGCTTGTATTACCCATGATTTGAACTTGGTAAATGACATTTGGAAATAGAATACTGGGTATCAAGACTATTGGAATTGGGCTGATAAAGAGTGGTGGAAGCGCCTTGGACCGGGAGGGGAGGTTGAAATACTGATAGAAAACCTGGATAACAGAAGGATAAGAAATTGCTGAGGAAATGAAAACTAAGAAGGATATACATCCCATCAGGCTCCTTCAAAATCAAATAGGCCTATGATATCCGTATTAATGCTAATGAACCACCCATAGAAAACAATCGGGAAAATATTTGGAATAAGAAATTGTAGCCCAAAATTGAAAATTTGAGTTGGCTTGTAATGAAGAATAGAATTTTAACTGGAGAAAACCTCATCAAATGAGGAATGATGGGTCCTTATTATTGTTTTTTGTGTGAGGGAGAGGATGAGACAACCAACCATCTTCTGGAATCCTGCAAATACACCTCGACCATCTGGGATACTGGGGCAAAAACCTTTCAAAAATATGACAAGACTCGACAACATCCAAACATGACTATCACTGAATGGACCAACGACCACTTCCCTAATTCCATCTTGAATTCTCTTTGGGACCTGTTCCCCCATTTTGTGCTGTGGGAAGTTTAGAGTGAGAGAAACCTAAGTACATTCAAAGCGAACTATTCCCTTGTCATCAAAGTTTGGGAAGCCATTTCAGCTAAACTATGTCAAACTTTTAAGATAGAGGCTTGGAATGACATGGATTGGGAAGCTAATGCTTTAGAAACATTTATCCTCCAAAAATGGGGTCTGATCCACACAGCGCAAACAACCACTATCAGGAACAAGCGATCCAAAGAGATACAAAGTGTTGATTAGTGGTTGTTTCCCCCTGAGGGTATGTTTAAAATCAATTTTGATGGTGCTTCAAAGGGAAATATTGTCCCAACGGGTTATGGATTCATCATCAGGGATTGTAGAGGAGAGATGAGGGGTTTTGGTTTGTGCTTCATTGGTTGGGAGACAAACTATGAAACCAAAATAGAATCCCTTATTCAGGGCATGGCCATGCTAAATAAAAATGGATGGGTTCTAAGTATTATCGAAGGCGATTCAAAAATGGTTATCCAAATGGCTATCAAACTTCAAAATGGCTCACACAATACCAAGGTGGCTTGGTCATGGCGAATTCAAGAAATGGTGGAAACCATGCAAGGATTCCTCCATGAAGCAATGGAAACAAAGTTCAACCATGTTCACCTCCATGGAAATAAGGTGGCCAATCATTTGGAAAACAGGGGTACCGAGACCCGACGAGGTGTCACGACAAAGGATTCGCGGGAGGTGACAGATGTGACGATACACATGAGCCGTGAAACTTTCGTATCCCAGGACATGTAGGGTAATCATGATCGGAACCCATTAGTACAATGGGTGGGCCTGGAATCCACATAAGAGAACTGTAATATCCCAAATTTTATGGGAATAATCCCCATTGCTTATGGTGTTGATTTGATATTTTATTTTGTATATTGGGCATAATACCCCACTGCACATGAACATGATGATTTGTTTGATATATTAGGCATAAACCAATTGCATATGTTTTATATATAGGATTTCATGTGTTGGGCATGGACCCTGAAGCACATAATTGATGAGATGTTTGTATTGAGTGAGAAGCTCTGGAGCGCCTGAGTATTTGATGTTTTGTGTTGAGCGAGAAGCTTTGGAACACATGAGTATTTAATGTTTGCATTGAGCAATAGGCTCTTGAGCCAATGATTATTTTAAATGTTTGTGTTGAATGATAGGCTCTCACATGAGTTATGAAACCTTTGTGTTGAGCAGGAAGCTCTGAAGCACATCAAAGATTAGAATTGGAAGTTTTGGGCATAATCCCAGGAGCCTTCCAAGTTGATGTTGAGCATAAGCACTAGAACATCGGATCCTTGGCCATTGTATCGCTAGGTGTATCCTACAAATAGATCCTAGCATTAGTGTTGAGCGAGGAGCTCTCGAATTTCACTAAGTTTGTAACTCCATGTTTTGTAGCGTTGAGTATGGGATCTGGATAAACACTAGGAGTTACTGAAAAATTAATATGTTGAGTTAAAATGACTCTGATAAAACATTGATCTCATCTTAGTTATTTTTAAGTGATTAAATGAAATTTCCAATTTATGTATCTCATCGAAGTACTAAAGAACTACCATGTTATACGAGGGAATCCAACATGCAAGGATCTTTAGAGTTTCCTAACCTAGTTGACCTAACCCCTACCTGAAGGCCTTATTAAGGAAAGTGACTAAGCTAAAAGAAAGGTGTCATATGATTAGGGATCATGCTATATGATACCTAAATTAAAAATGTTAACAAATGGTATATTTATAAATATATAAGTTATACATGATATGTATAAAGAGTAAGCATAGCAATAATACTAGTAACTATGAATAATAATGATAGGATCTACATATTATTATTATTACTAATGATAATTAAATATTAAATACTTATAAGAGTCAAAGTAGGAACTAGTCAAAAGTTCCTAAGTTAAATTTAAATAAATATTAAAATTACCTAAATTAAATAAAAAGGGTTATTTCGAGAAAAAAAATTATTCTTGATTTAATTGCCCCTTTTCTTGGAAAATCCTGTCTATAAAAACCCAATCCAAATATAGGCTTGGGGATCTTTGGATTATTCCATAATTCTACTTGATTATTCTCAGGAGAGTTCTTGGAGAAAATTTTTCCTAATAGGAAAAAGGAAACTGATACAGACCTTGTTATCCCAGATAGGGAAGCCTTACCTTAGGAGCTGTTACACCTAAATATCATCATCATCATGTGATGAGGTCCCAAAATTCAGTATTTTCCCTAAATCCCAAGTTGTGAAGTGAAAATATTGGTCCAGACATCAATCATGCATATGTAAATCTAGCACTGCTTCTACCCTTTAGTCAAAGAGAGGTACCTTATTCAGAACTTCCTATAATGTATCAGTAGTAAGCGGTAGCACCACCCTTTTCCTTTGTTCAAGGCGTGGTTCTGTCATGTCACCGCTCTTTCTTAGTGAGGAAGAAGTGGTGCTCGTGGTAAAAAGTGAAAAAAGAGAGGTTCTCACGAAGCTTCTCAAAAGAAGGCTTCGTGGAACCCTTATCTGTACTCACTAGGGCCAGTTGGGATCAAGATCCATCCTTTGGGGATCTCCTATCAACCTCACCCACTAATTTCTCAACCATCTTTATCCATTCCAATCCTATAAAAGCAAGCTCATACTCCATGGTTGAGAGGAGAGTAAAGTTATGTTGTTTCTTTGACATCCTGGCCTAAATCAGTAGAATGAGCTTGAGGGAGAAATTTTGAGCTATTGGGGACAATATATTGGCTTTGTGAAGGAGCACATCGACACTAAGTAATAGGTTCTAAACTTCTTCTTTATTATTTAATGCAAAATTAGTTCCTTTCACATAAATTATGTTATGTTATTATCATATATTTTATTGATGAATTCCTTAGTCATCAGCATAGAATAGTGGATCATATTCTGGTGCTTTTTTATCTTGTCTATTGTTTTCATGTGATTATGCAGGTACATCCATTAAGAAAAATCATTAGAGGAAACAACTATACTATTACATCAAAAGAAACTGATTCCATATCTCCACCCATTCTAGGAAATGTCTTCCAATTCTATTGTGTACTATTTCTTCTAGATCTAAACCATTCAAACTAGAGGAAAAACTCCTGTCCGTAAGAGGTGTACAATTCCTAGCTACAAGAGCTCTAATATACTTGCATGTTTGAACTAGCTCAGGGGGATTCAGATTGAATCGAGGAACAGTTTTGGGTCATGGTTGGGTGGAATGTGGTAGTTCCCAATTTATTCAGTTATCTAAAATAGACATTAGAACTGTCTATGTACTTGTTAATATTGTGTGTTTGAGTGTGCAGGGTTTCCAGCCATTGAAATAGCTTCAAGTTGCAGGTATGAGGTTTCTTGATTTTCCCTATGTTTTACACAGGTTTCCTTAATAAATGAAGGGCTTATATTTTGGAAGAATGAATAGAATTTGTTTACTGTAACTAGGATAATTTGTTTACATAAACTTAAAAGAATCTAGGCTTGTTTTAGGTTGCATGTTCTTACAAATCCTAGTTATAAATATTTTGTTATAGGAGATTATAGACTGGATTTCGTAATAATTAAACTTTCATATATGCTTTTATCAGTTTTTAAAACCATAGGAAATTATATGAACATTATTATCTATGCATTTCTCTTCCATCTTTATTATTTCAAAATCCATGTTTCTCTACTAATGTATTCTTTCCACTGGAATCTAGAGTATTTAGGTTAGCTATATTTCTAAATCTTGTCAAACTTATATATACAAGTAAAACATAGATATTAACTAATTAAAAGAGAGATATTATATATATAAGTAAAACAAAGATATTAAGTATTTAAACTTCTACTCTACTTTTTCTTCCTCTGCTGGCAGATTTCATATTTCCAGCAGGCTGTTAATTTTACAACCATCAAAACCATTACATATAACCATAGCATAAATTCTATGCATCAAAATATAAATTAAAAACTATTGCTGAAACTTAATAAATTATAACATAAACAAGATAAATAGAGTTAACACTTTTAAACTACCAAATAACATAACATGCCAACCATCGAGACCTGTTAAGGTCCGGCCGTAGGCCTAAAAATTATATCATATATCTCTTCTATCTATTACCACGATAAAAATATACCTTATGTATAATACAAACCATCTAATGAACAGACATATCCATTTAAAAGATTCAGTATCGAAGCTTCTAGGCTCATGTTTTATTTTATAAAACAAAAGGTATATCAAAACATGCCAGGAATCGAATCCTGTAGGATACGATTTGTATAAAAAAACTCCAACACTATAAGCCTATAGAGCACCAACACTATAGAGCACATACCTTCCAAACACAGGGTAAGCCTATTCCTCCACGTCATGACAAACCCAAAGAGACAAACATAGAAGGCCACCCACAACAACGGACCAAATGAAACCCAAACAATGAAAAACCAAAGCTTAGGGTTTGTTTTCCCCCAATTCTAAGGAGCATTAACTATGCCACCTTTTCCACCACCATCGTCAAAATATTCAACCACATTCATATAGTCCAAACCCCAACAACGCAACTTTCGATTAAAACCCCTAATAAAACCCTCGTTGGCATATATAAGCCAAGGTTTCATGGAATATGGAATATGCCATGAATGCATTACCACATAAGCCATAATATATATAAACTTTAATATAATGTTGGTTAAGCCTTAGGACTCAAGCCTATAACCTTATTCAGTAGTACGAATCAAATTATACGTTATAAATACATAGCAGGGGATGAAAATTATCACAGTCCCAATCCATAATAACCATGTCACCTGTAAAAGATTCAGGACTTACAAACCCCAACTTTGCATAAACAGTAAATCTAACCAATAGCAGTAGGAATAGTTAGGACATGACTTTAGTCCTTTTTTTCATTGATAAGCATAGGATAGCGTGGTATGGATAACATGCTGTAGGGTTTCGAGTTTAGCTGCCTTAACTAGATTTCACCATCTAAATGAACTTGCACAAAGAAAGGAGAAGTTTGCATTAGTTCAACATGAACTAAGTAAAACCCATAGCATTAGGTAGGACCAATTACCTCTTCAAGTGGTGCCACAAGGGATACAAATCTCGCCACTCCAACCCTGGATAGTTAAATATAATTCAGGACTTTCCATAAACAATGAACAAAACTTATAACCACGAAGTAAGATATAACTTAAAGGGTATATTCACATGCATGATAAATAATAATCAAATAGAAGAGTAATCATTTAAATAAAATCAAGTAAAATAAACATAGTACATAATTACATACGTAACTACATAAGGAAAACACATAGAAATTGTAAGGACAACTTACGACACTTTGAATTAGAAAACAATGACTGACATATTTCGTAGAAGATGAATTGATGTCTATATTAGGTTGTAATTAACTAGCGTGCATTTTTTTTTTCAAATTTTGGGGACATTCAAAGTGGTATTAGAGCCCAATTTCAGCACTAAGAGACTTAATGGGCATGCCAAACATTCATTGCAGAAAATAAAGTATGTTATGAAATTTTGTTAAACAACAATTTTTTTTCCTGTTATTAAAATTTTAAATTTGCAAGATTCAAAGAATAGTTCAGATCATAAACACAGAAGAAGACAACAGCCGGCAAGTATAATTGAATACCCCGACACAAGAATAAAACCTTGTGGTTGAACTAAATTTTGATATACTGAAAACCATACTAGGTATTGAAGCAGACTTACAAAGTTTCAAGGATGATAATATGAATGAAAGAAAGGAACATCAAGAAATTAATGAAGCTTTGCTACAGAACATGATAGGAGGAAGCCTACAAGGAAAACCCATCCATTCAACCAACAATTTCAAGAAAGAGTTATGTCATAAATGAGCCAGCAGCCCAAAAGAAGAAGGGAAAGAAGAACACACCCATGATCCTACAGAAAGAGATTATCACAGTCTTTCTAGTGATAATTCCTTTTATCCTTGTCGAAATAAATAGAGGAATTATGACAACCTCCAAGGAGAGTTCCAAAAGATAAGAGCCCCAACCTATGAAGGAGAGATGAACACCAAGGAAAAAGCTGAACAATGTCTTCTCGGTATGAGCAAATAATTATGAGTACACAACTACTCGATTGATATGAAATCCTGTCTAGCCATCTATAATTTAAATGGAAAAGCAGCTATATGGTGGAGAGACCTAAAGCATACCAAGGAATATGAGGTAAAAGAAATATGATGGAGTAACTTTCGTAGAATCTTTCAGGAAAAATGCATGCCTGAAAGATTCTTCGATAGAAATGTGAAAGAGTTTTGTGAGTTAAGAATGGGTTCCATGACTATGGATTCTTTTATTAACATATTTTTGGATCTGTTACGTTATGTGTCACACATAAAGGACGAGAAAGTGAAAATACAACAGGTTTTAGGATGTCTTCCTCCCAACTTTCGGGAGAGGATTGAATTTTATATTCCTAAGACATTGGAAACCACCTTACATAAAGCTAGGATTTTATATGAGCATGGACAGCTAAAGAAAGAGAACATCAATAGAAGTAGAGACAGGTCTAGGACCTTCTCGGACAACCACAAATCAGGTTTCAACCTATCGCCTTACAGAAAACATAACAACATTTTTCCAGCCAATAAGAACTTCAACAAAACAGGTACAAAGCCATATGTACTAGCTCCAAATGCTAACAAAACAACAACAAATGGGAGAACCAATTTTACCCCAGTGCAAATCAAATGTTGGAAATGCCAAGGGCACCATTATGCCCGATACTGTAAGAACAAGACCAATGGATTCTTGGAAAACCTATAAGAAGAACTAATGGTAGAGGAAATAGCTAGAACACCACAGATTTATGCAGCCCTGGATGGCCGACAGGAAGACCATCAGGATACCATGGTTGAAATAGAAGGTAAGGTTTCCAACACTGCTATTTCAATATTGATTGACCTCGGTGCTTTCCAAAGCTATGTATCACCTAAAATTGTTGATGTATGTAAACTAGACAGAGTTAAACATGAGAAACCCTGGATGGTACAATTATCCATGGGTACAAAACAAAAGGTTTCTGAAATAGCTAGAGAATCTAAGGTGTTGTTGTTGCAACCACTACCCCAAAAATTTTATGATTTTAGGGCCCCTCCTTAAATTCTTAGCTTTTGATCTTGCTCAGTTTTCTTTTGCTCCTTGAAAATTGCGTTCCATGACTATTTTTTTATTCTGAATGAGTTTGAGAGTTTTTTTGGCATCAAGTCAAATCTTACCTTTTTTCTAACATGGTGGAGAAAATCTGACTTTCAAACCGACATTTTACAGTTGATTTGATGTTGTCGTTTGCCCAAGATTTCAGCCTTTGTTAGAGGTTTCAGCACCTGCAATTTTTGTTTTACCCAACGACCACATTTAATGTGTGTTTATTGATTTTTCTATGTATAGTCTGGGAGGTTTGTTTAATGTATTGTTACTCTTTTTGGACACATTCGATATGTCAATTTCTTTTTGGAGCCCATGATTGTCTTCACCAACTCCACGCCTTTTCAGCTTTGCTAGGTAGGCCTCCAACTTGGTCATTTAACTGTTTGGAAAATGGGGTCTGGTAAAATAATGTTTTGAGATTTATTTGTTAGGTTTTGCATCCACCAAGGTTTAAAGTCTGTCCCTAGGCCTCATAGGGATTTGTTTTTTTTGTGTCAGCAGTCTTGACCTCCCTTTTTATTTAGATCTAGTTTGCAACTGGCTGTTTTTTTCACCTAATCCCAACCATTTTTGTCTCAACCGCTCAGACCTCGGACATGGATAGCTTAGACCCCTAGTGTGTTAATGATGAGACTAAGGCAGATTTAGTTTTTCACCGGCAATTCCTCACCTGGTTCGTGTTCATTTGCAGTGATATGGGATTAGTGATGCCCCGAGGTTAGAGGGCCATCATTTTCCTTTGAGTTTCATCCTAGGGTTTCCATCATAAGGTATTTTTCCCTTTGTGGTCGGTGTTGTGGTTTTCAAAATTCTTGGAGTAAACCTAGATTTGTTAAGTTTCCACCATTTCCACTAGACTATTTCTCGCAGTTAATAGGTTGAACGAGAGGAGGTATTGCACAAGGTTTAAAACTAATCTAATGATTCTTCTGTGTCATGTTTTAGAACACTAGACATTTTAGAGTTTATCTCCCAAAGCAGCAGTTAGAACATGCGTATGAGCTAGTGCTTATCATACCGGCTTGAACTTTCCATAGGTTTTTGTTTGATGATATACAGATTCTTTCAGCATCACAAGGTTGTTCTTGGTGGATAAATACAATTCGGTAAAAGATATATTTATTATTCTCCACGAGTGCAATCTTGTGTTGAAAGGAAAAAATGTTTTCTTGGCTAGGATTTCTTGTATATCTTGCAATTTTACAGTAGTTTCACAGTTTCCTATTTATATGAATGCATATGTTTTAATTGCAGGGGCACTAAGTCATTTTCTGATGTGATACTGTGATAGCCTTAGTCCTCACACAACACTATGCCGAAGAAAGGAAAGAATAAAGACAAGGTTGCTAAGGAGGAGTCATATTTGTATATCACACCTACAATAGAGATAATTTATGAAGATAGCAAAATAGTCACCGAATCTAAACTAGAGTTCAAATGGGGACAAATATATCGCATGATCAAAGATCACAAGGTCTCGGATGCATGATTGGAAGATATTTCCCTATATGAAAACATATTGAGATCTTGGATCATGAAGGTATCTACATGACCTGAAGTTTTCCCTTGTCCTGAGGTGATTGGCTGGATTTTAACTAAACCAAACATAAATTCTATGATCATGTATAATGTTGAAGGAAAACGTTTTCCTACTTCACTCCTGTGTACCTAGACAAATATTGCAATCTACCCGTCCCATAAATTAGCATGAAGGATGACTGGATAGATAGTCTAATATTAGACTATATTGAATTCACAAAGCTGATGACGATAGCAGGCGAGCCATTTTGACAAAAATCCTCTAGCAAATATGAAAGTTACAACTTGCACACTACTCACAGACTTATAACCCTGATGCTCAATAGAATCTTCGATAGGGACAATGAAACGTTCTATAAGATAGGATGGATCCCAATAATGTATCATGTGACTATAAAAGGCACTATCTTCAAATAGGCAGACATTGTTTCCAACATATTGTCTTTTTGCATAGGTGCTGCACTAAGAGGACTACTCCAAAGAAAATTAGAATTATACATGGGATCATATCTAATTGATTGCATCTTGTGCCCGTACCCATTCCCAAAACTGAAATGCAATTGGAATGAATTCAAGGCACCCATTTACATTGCATATCATATTTTAACGCGCTCATAAGTATCACAACTTCTACAAACTTATCTGTGAGGAAATTTTGATGCCACTTTACTAGTTGATCTTCCTTCAGGACTGCAAGTGTATGTTCGAGGGACCACTGGAAGTTATAAGTGAATATGGAGATTATTTTTTCTCCAAGGAAAGCACCTATCTGAGGATGTACAGAGGGACTAGAGTCCCATCATTACTTCCTAAGTATGCTACAGACTACATTGTTCACAAGGAGGCAATAAGAAAGTTTATTTCTGGATGGATTCAAAAAATTTATGTTTGACATGAAGAAGGTGGTATACCAACCTATGCCTTTCTATGTTGGCTACTTCAAGTTTTCAAAAGCAAAAACCACACCAGATTTTGTGAAGTACCTAGAAAATTTCCACTTCGGTGAGAAGATATTTCAGAGAAACAATTCCCAAGGTAAGGTTGTTGCACATTGTGCACTTGTAAAGGTAAATTTTGAATACTCTAATAACGGTGACACTAGATGAGGAAATTTTCAAAAATGCATGCAATATGATTGCTTTGAATAAGCGATTCAGACAAAAAAATACAACAGTATGGGGGGAAAGGCAGCAGTAGTAGCACTACTGAGTAGAAGAAACTGAAAGAAGAAGTTTCTAGAAAGAAGGAATTAAAGGCTCAAATATTAGTGGAAGAAGCAGAGAAATTAGTAGCTGATGAATCCCAAAGGAAAAGGGAAGAAGAAAAACTAAGAAAAAGACAAGAAAAACAACGTCAAGGGGAAGTAGAGGAGATAATGAAAAAAGAATAAGCTGATAGAGAAAGAGAAGAGGCAAAGAAGGAAATTGAGGAACTGAGGATAAAAGAGCAAGAGGACCAAGATAGGGAGAATCAGAAATGGGATCATGCCCAGAAGAATCCAAAAGATCCTCCTTCTACCTTAGGAGACAAAATAATAGGAGGTTACATCCTTGTTGCAGCTACAACATTTTTCCCAAATTTTTAAAATTTTGGACACTCCTTTTGATTTTATCTTTCCTGGGATTGTTTGATTTCTTAAACTCTATCTTTCCTCTGCTATAAATTTGGATCTTTTGAAGTTGAAGAAAGTTAAACTGTTTTCCTTCCTTTAGGGAGTTAAATGATATAAAACTGCCTTTTGTCTAGCCAATGCATATTGATTGTGGAGTTTTGTTTCTCAGAGCTTAACATTTTTTATTTTTCGATGATTTTATTTATCACTGTCGGAATTCAGTTGAAGAATGAATCTGGGCATTAGTCTTCTATGTTGCCGACGTTTCAGAAGGCAAACAATGAACATCCCAATGGACAGTCCTGTTTTTCGTCAATGCACTTTATCTCTGTTATACACCTCAATGGAACCTCTCCGTCCGAGTGCCAACATCGCTCATGTTGGCACACAAAAGGACAGATATGGATAGAGGTTTGCCTAAAACACTATAGATTGGCTTACTATAATACATTCCTCCTCCATCTAGCTGGTTACTTTGCCATTTTGCTATGTTAAGTTGTATTCACGACTCTCTACATGTGCAACTCGCACATCATTCGTGAGTGTCAGTTGCTGAAAGTCACAAATGGATGTATTCACAGGTTGCTCTTATAGCAACTCATGGATCATTCGCAGGTTGTCCTTCTACATACCCGTGAATATGGGGCTTACAACAATAAACTCGATGCTTTGTTCTTTAGGGTTTAACGAGCATGACAAACACATAAATTACACTCTGAATCTTTTTCATGTTTTGGTCCAGAGCATGAAAAAAGAGAAAACTAAGCTCATACCGAGAGTTCCTTTTCCGTAAATTTAGTCCCTCAGGTCCGGAAAAGAGATAAACCTATGCCTGAGAATACTCTTCTCGATTCAAAAGAAAAGAGAGGAATCCTTTCTTGTATTATTCCACATGGTCTGAGAAAGAGATAACCTACCACCAATGTGGATGCCCATTCACATATTCTTAACGAACCTGAATGGACAAGTTTACTTGGTATTCAAGTCTATTTTGAGGAGTCAGAATTGGGCCTAAAGAAACTCAAAATCTTTCCCGTGAAGTTTTAACGAGTCCGGAAAAGTCAACTCACGGCCTCCTTACTGTTTTTAACGAGCTCGAAGGAGAGTATAAAGAATGCTCTAAATGCAAGGAGATGAGTGTCATAGACAAGCGAAGCTAGTTCCAAGCGCAAGGAACAGACCTATGCATAATGCAAGGAAATTGAGAAAGATAAGGACACTCAGGGAACGTCTCCTCAAGGTAAAGGGTGTCAAGTTGCAAAGGCAAAATGATACAAGGCTTAGCGACAATGAGAACAAATATGAGGGCTTATACAACGAGCTAAAAGCGTGGAAGCCAGCATCAGGCTCAAAAGCGCGAGCAGGATACATGCAAATGCAAACACAACTTGAAGCACAAGGCGAGGCCAGTAAACAGTTGTGAATCCAACTAAGAATCCTGTCTCCAAGAAACAACAACATCAGGATCATATTCAGAAGAAAAGATCCAATGCGGGTCACTTTAGCAGAAACACATGTGACTTTGCTATCTTCTATAAAGGAAAAGTCAAGGCAGAATCAACCAAAGGAGATTTTATAGAACCAAGGCTCGAGGGTTTATAATCAGTAAGATCAACCTCAAAAGGAGAGCAAAAATAAACAAGGGAGATAGAGTCTACAGCAACAAACTCAATATCACAGGAGTTGAGAAATTCATAAGAAAAATCAAACTCATCAGGATCACTGACTTGCTGTTCGAAGAAAGAGTCAAAAGACTCAACAAGACCAACATAAGAAGAAGGGTCAATCTTACTAAGAAAATCAGGGTTAGACTTAGTCACAACTGAAACAACATCCAAAAGAAGGTCAGACTGTATCAAAGACTCTAGGAAGACTTCATCCAAAGGATGGAGATCATCCGAGATAGGACACATGTCTAAACTTTCAAGTGGATCAACAGAGTGGAGACAAGGCTCTATAATCTGTATAGGATGACTCACCCGGTCAACTACTGGGACCAAGTCCCGAGAAGGTAAGCATGAAAACAAAGGCTACTTCTCAGTAGCAATTGAACATAAAGGACAAGAGGCAACATAGTTCACCTGTGGTGAAGTATTGTCTATAGAAACACTGGGAACCAAAAAAGGAAAGACCTAGTCTCTAGTTGGGTTAGGAGACGGATCAAGAAAATCCAACTGATCGATAGTGACAATTTCTTCTCCATGATTAAAGTACATCACATGAAAGAATGTTCACACGACAACTTGCATGGCATAGACATAATCATGTCCAAGGAGCATATTGAAGTCCAAGGGGTATTCTATCACCATGAAGTCAACTAAAAGGGTCTTTCCACCCAAAGTAATAGGTGTTTGAGGAAGAATTCCCAAGGCTATACAAGTTCTTCTATCAAACCCCAGGAGCTGACTAGCAGTTGACACAAGGCTGGGAGATCCCATGCCTCACCAAGCACGAGAAGACAAGATACTAACTGAGGCTCCTTCATCAGCAATACAACGAGCAATCGTATATGGTTCAACTTTGACCTTTATCTGGAAAGGTTCATTGGAAGGAAGGAGCAGCTCAACTAGGCTATCCCAATCAAAGGAAGAAATCCGAGAGCTTGGTGGGGGTTGATCCGAAACAAGTTTAGTGCTCCCTTGTTCAGTAAGTTTTGAACTGGCAGTGAGGAAAATGTGACTAGTAGACACTTCACTCTCCAAAGGAAGAGTGGGATTGATCTGCAATGGAATCGATTCAACCGCTTCGTGAAAGTCACTCTCTCAAGGGAGAGTGGGATTGACCAAAGATGACATTGGTTCAATCACAACAGGATCACTCTCTGAAAGAAGAGTGGGATCGACCAAATCTGAGATTAGTTCAACCACTTGATCAACCAAAGGTTGAGTAGGTTGTTGAGAAACTATAGGTTGTTCAGTAGAAGGAAATCCTTGAGTCTTGGACCACACTCTTCGCACCTCCGCGATCGCAGGGCACTTGTGAGTAAGATGGTCTCCCTCACATAGAATACAAGGGAACTTAAGTTTGCACTTTGAACGACAAGTTTTCTCAACTGTGTCAACATGACTAGCAGTGGCTGACTATTTGCTCTTAGCATGTCCTGCAGAGGCTAAGAGTTTTCCCCCAGCATGAACTACAGAGGCTAGGTGACTAGGTCCAACCTTAATAAGAGAGGTTGCTTGTTGAAAAGCTTCAGAATGTTCAAAAACGGGATGACCATGAATCCAAACTCTTCGCACCTATGCAA
>LPNX010139564.1:28979-57163 GCA_001517045.1 Pseudotsuga menziesii | reverse complement strand
ATAAGTAAGGTGGTCTCCCTCACAAAGCTTACAAGGAAACTTGGGCTTGTGTTTTGAACGGGTAGTCTTTTCAACAGTGTCAACATGACTCGCAGTGGCAGACGAATTGTCTTCAACATGAACCACAGAGGCTGAGAGACTGCCCCCAGCATGACTTACAAAGGCTGAGAGATTGGATCCAACATGGCCTGCAAAGGTTGGATGGGCACCACCAACATGACCAATAGCGGTTGAATGGTTAGGATCAACATGATTTTCAGCAGTTGAGTGTGTGCCCCCAGCATGAACAATAGAGGCTGGGTGGATGGATACAACCTGACTTACAGAGGTTGGATGGGAAGGTTCAAATTGAACAACAGAGGTTGAACGGGTTCCGTCAGCATGAACTGTAGAGGCTGAGTGATGAGGTCCGACCTGACCTGAAAAGGTTGGAAGGATCCCACCAGCATGAACAATAGAGGCTGGATGGTAAAGATCAACTTGACTTGCAGAGGTTGAGTGCTTAGATCCAATATGGCCTGTAGAGGTTGGATAGGTGCCCCCAGCATGAACCACAGAGGCTGGGTGGTGAGGTTCAACTTGACTTGCAAAGGATGAACAGGTGCCCCCTTTCTTATGTGCCTTCTTCCTAGTCCTCCTTCTTTTACTCCTTTTAGACTGCTGGTTACTAGTATCAGTAATTTCACCGCATGAGGTAGAAGGAGGAGGATAATCAACTACAGGTGAAGGGGAAGTAGTGTTTTAATGCCCTTGATATAAGGAGCTTACTTGAGAAGCATCAGGAGCATTCAGGATAGTTGGAGTGGAAAACAACCACACCGGTATCCCTAGGGTGAATCCAGGTAGATTCAGGGTGGCCATCAAGGGAACACCAACATTCCCCATGAGAGGAATATTACAAGGAGTTCCCATCATGGGGATCTCTTGGTTAGTGTTCAAAGGGGTGTTAGCCATAGTTTCAAACAAGGAGACAAAGTCTGAGGTTGATAGACAACCAAAATTACAAAGCACACACCTAAAGGCACACTAAGTACAGACAAACCACACAACACTCACTAAAAATTCCTAAATCCAAATAGACAAACATGTATAAGATATAATTTCAAGAAGAAAGCTGAGAGACAGTTACTTGTCGTCCCTGTAGATGTTCTTAGGCACAAGCGGAGGAATCACCCACCTCCCTCCCACACTTTCTACCGGGGTTACCTTCCAAGTCCGTCCAAGGTCAACCAGAAATAACCTTTTGGTGTACCTGTGTATGAACCCTAGATGTCAAAGAGACTAAAGGCTACCTTTGCTATACCAACAGTCTAGAGGGGCAGTCGCAAGCCGGACTCGTACGCATGGGCAGGGTAGCTGAGCCTGAAACTCTGTCTAGGATAGAATCCCCAGATGCATAAAACTCCTAAGTTACACTTTGACAAGGATTCAGAGGGTTATCTCCTCTGTCCAAGCCTCCACGTGGCCTCATGCTTAACTCCCATTTGAGAGGAGCTTACCAGATACAGTCGATAGAGTCAAGGATTTACCTAGTGATTGGCCAACTATGTCTGAATTTTAAATACTCGTGGAGAGTTCAACTCCCTAATCCACAAGTCTAGCCTAAGCTAGTTGGTGAATGACCCTATAAAATAAAACTTACTAGTAATTTTTAAATTATATCATTTATTTTAAGGGTTGTTTTTTAGTCAGAGGGTAAATGGCATGAAACTTATGTGGTGTTTTGACTCAAAATTGAAACAAAATGAATAAGCAAAGAGATATGAAATGCAAAAAGAAAAAACTATTCTCTTTATTTTTCAAATAGAAAACTTGAAAGCCACAAAAGAACAAATTCTTTTTATATTTTCAAAAACAATGATATGCTATGCAATCTAGACTAAAAACCTAATCTACATGCATATAAAGAAACATGTGTTTTTGTCTTTTTCTTTTATAAATGCAAAAGAAAAACTACAATGCACTGTACTTGAGCAACCTTGAATCAAATAAACTATCTAAAGGCAACAAACTGAAGCAAACAGGCTGACAGAACCAAAAGACAACCAACAAAGGAAGGCTAGGAACCCTATCTTGGGTGCACACAATGACAAAAATCATTGTAGACTTACAAAGGAAAATGACAACCAGCCACTGTCAGAAGATATTGTTGAAAAACAGAGCCTAAGACCCTGATCACAGATCTAGACAAAGACACTTTAACCCACAACCCAAACAGGCCAACCACTTCAGCATGCAAACAGAAAATAATCCAAGTAAAAGAGACTCAAGGGCTTTCAAAAAATCACAAAGTGTGATCAACAGAGGAAATCAGACAAGCTACACAACATTCATAAAGAAAATCAACTCACCAACAGGGATTACAGAAAGAAAGGAACAAGCAAACCTTAACTTAAAAAATCCCTATTTCCAAGAAGATTCGTGACTGTATATAAGAGCAACCTGCGGATGATCTGCGACTGTCCAATATAGCAACCCATGAATGCAAACTTGTATTCGCGACTATTCAGAAGAGCAACTCGTGAATAGATACAAGATTTTTCTCAAAAAGCAAGAAAAATTCCCAAGACTTTCAAATACTGAGGCAAGCATGAACTGGGATGTAATATCACATACAGACTTGAAGTAAAGACTGGTCAGAAGTGAAAGAAACAACCTATAGCAGTCTAGGCTCCCCAGCTGAGTCACCAGTTCTGTTGTACAGGATTATACACCTTATAACCATAAGTCTGGGGTTACCAACATACTCAATCAACTTGCAGAAAATTGAATTCTAGAGTGCAGTAAAGGGAATAGGAGGATGAGAAAGACTTACTCGATTAACGAAGGTCGATCCTTGCTAGTCCTCTTATGTTCTGCTTCTTCTCCAAAGTCTTCAAGGTTACTCCTCTTTCACCTGTCAAGAGTTAATCTTCTAGATACAAGATGATTCATATATATATATATAAGCAGGTTAGATAAATCATATATAAAATGCAGAAACATAAACATTTATCAAACCAAGATACATGAAACACATATGGAAGAAGGATTCTCTTTATTATCAACAATGGAAAGAGTTCATATTACAACCCAATGCCTGAGACAAGGAATCCTCTATAACCAAAGGATTATGAGTTCCACTGCTCCAAATACTTATGTATAAAATCCACCAGCATGACTTTGCTCTCCAAGTCTATATATAATCCACCCTCCACAAGGCCTGTATTTATATGGAGGAAATAAGGCAGTTTCGAAGGTTGAGGAGGTTGAGACAGTTAAGAGGATTAAGGTAACAAATGCTTAAATAATCTCAAATCAGCGCGTGTTTTTATTTTTAAATGTCAAGGGACATATTCGCGGGTATGTAGAAGGACAACCTGCGAATGATCTGTGAGTTGCTATAAGAGCAACCCGTGAATACATCCATTCGCGACTTGCAACAACCGACACTCGCGAATGATGCGCGAGTTGCACATGTAGAGAGTCGTGAATACAACTTAACATAGAAAAATGGCAAAGTAACCAGCTGGATGGAGGAGGAATGTATTATAGTAAGCCAATCTATAGTGTTTTAGGCAAACCTCTATCCATAGTTGTCCTTTTGTGTGCCAACATGATGGATGTCGGCACTCGGATGGAGAGGTGCCATTGAGGTGTATAAAAATCTCCTTTAATTTTTTTTTCAATTTTTTTTTATTTTTGACAGTTGACAATTTTGTTTTATCACGGTCGGAGCATTAGTCTTCTACATCGTCGTCGTTTTGGAGGGCAAATAGTGAACGTCCCGATGGACAGTTCTTTTCCTCGCTGAATCCATGCCTGTATTTTTTGGTTTTATTGTTCAAACCTTTTGATTTTTGACACTATTTATTTCATCGCAATTGGAACGATGTTTGACATTGATCAGAGGGCTTGTCTTTTGCATTATCGATAGTGCAGGAACGTTGAAGTTTGGAGTTTCAGTTTTAGTCTTAAGAGATTTCGATCGCCGACGGATTTTAATTTTTTCGTGGAACCACAGTATTTTTTTTTCCATTGTTGTGGATGTCAATCAGACTATCTCTCCGATGTTTAGTGTTTTCATCCACAAACGCATTATTGGTTAGTGGTTCTGATCTCCGATACATGACTACGGTGGCATTTAGTGTTGTATATCGCCGACACTGCGGAAGCATTCAGCTTTGAAGTGCCAACACTGCAAATATGTTTATTTTTAAAGTCATTGATCCGTAGCACTTAGAGTCTCTAACTGCCGATGGTTATGTTATCGCGGGGCCTGTAGTTGGTTTGTGGCCCGCCGTTGCGGCTTCATTTGGAACTATCCACCCGTAGCATGTAGAGTTTCTAACACCGATAGATTTGGAGTTTTCTGACCTTTGGCCTTAGAGCTTCCGATCACCAACATTTTATTTTGTCATCGAACCCACAGTTTTTAGAATAATCAACCCATATCTAGCTACCTTAGACATTAATTAACTCCATTTTTGTCTTATTTGTCTAGTTTCCATATTCCACTTTATGCAAGTTGTCCTTCACATGTCCTAGATGGTGAAAATTACTAAAAATGAGTCATGGAGCACTTGGGAAACATCTTGGAATCATTTTTTATTTATTCCTGGCCTTCCTAGTGCATATCTGCTTTTTCTGCTTTATTGTTGCTTTTACTGAGTTTTAAGGCAATTGGGAAAGTTTGACTAGGTGAAGTTAACTTGTTTTTTGTCCCCATCATCCTCCACTCTTTTATCCTAATAAAACCATGTATGATTTGTCCTTCCAACACCTATTATCCTCCTTAATTTATGTTTCCAATTCGTGAGCTCCTAGATAGATTTGGAAGTTGCTTTATGCACCTATGGGGGATTTGCATAGTTTTAGTAAGCCTGCTTTTGACCAATTCGAATATCTCATGTAATTATTTATTGTGGAAGCATATTACTTCACAAGGTTGGCTATTGTACACTCGTTCAATACAGATTAGTGTTCTTCTCCATATTCAGTCTCCTTTGTGTGTAATTTGCATGTGGAATTGGAAATTTTTGTGAGTGTAATTGTTCTAACACCTCGGTTCAATTTCCATAGGGTATTAGAGCCTTTGTAGATTGATTTATATCCTTCATATTGTTATTATAGTTTTGACATCATTGACTGGGAGCATTCTGCTGACTGAAGGAACAATTTCTGAGCTATGGATCAATCTCAGAAGATCATCTTGACTCCATTTAATTTCTTTGAATGGAAAGCAGTGATAGAGATACTGTTGAGAGTGAAAGGCCTCTACAGAGTGAATATGGAAATAGAATCATATACAAATGTAGCTATAGATAAAATTAAATGGCACAGCAGGAGGGATGAGGCCTATGGTCTCCTGTGTTTGAGCATATCCAGAGACCTCCTTTTCCATCTTGATGGATTGACATCACCAAATGAAGTATGGGAGAATCTTGTTGATATTTTTGGTAAAATAGATGAGATGAGAGGAAATAAAATTGAGAATGCATTGATCTCCTTGAGTCACAATAGATTCAAATCCCTGCAACTCTATTTTTCCAAGTTTAAAGCCCTTGTTTTGCAGCTAAAACAGTGTGGAATCGAAAAGAAGGATGAGCAACTGGTTTTAGCCATACTCTCAAAGCCTGGACTTGACTATTTAGTGTTTTTTTCGACCTTCGATGCCACCAAGTTGACAGCTTGAGCCTAGAAGATGCCTAAACTTGCAGAGTTCATGGAATCTCTCACACAAGAACAAGATAAACTGGTGATGATGGGCACCATCAAACCTTACAAAGATCAAGCTCTAGTTGCTGGAGATTTGAGGGTGGATTCAAAAGTCAAGAAGAAATATAAGAAGCCACCTAAGAAAAAGAGAGACAAGAACAAGTCTCTAGAGGAGCCCTAAGTTTCCAAGAAGAACCCCTAGAAGAAGAAGAACAAAGGAGAAATGAGCAAGTGTACATACTGCAGTAAGGGAAATCATCCTGAAAGCTCCTGCATGAAGAAGCAAATTGACATGCTGACCCAATTCCTAGAGAAGAATGGCATCTCCCTTCCTATTAGCTCAAAGAAGAGGGAAGGAGAATCAAATTCAGAAGACAGAGAGAGAGTTCATGCATTAGTTGCTGGCACATCAAGCTAACCTAGTTTCATCATTGATTCTGGATCTTCAATACATATGGTTTCGACCAAGGAGGCATTCAACTCACTTGACATGTTGAAAGCTCCACCAATAGTACTGGGAGATGACTCTCTCACTGAAAGTTTGGGCAAAGGGAGGATTGATCTTGACCATGGTAAGTTCAACAATGTATTGTATGTTCCAGGTCTTGCCTCTAACCTTTTATCAGTGTATCAGATGACCCACAAAGGGTCTACAAAGAAGGTCATATTCTCCCTTGATGAATTTGAGATCACAGAGATCTCAAGTGGTAAAGTCATTGCAAAAGGATTTTCAAATCACACTTCAAAGGTATACATGTTTTCACATTTTCTACCCTACTCAAACCCCTCTGCTCTTCTGATTCATGCTAATGAGGCAAGCAAGATTTGGTATGAAATATTTGGCCATCTTAACTATAAGTATATTTCTAATCTTAGTGAAAAATAAATGGTCATAGGGTTACCAAATATTAAGTTTTGCAAAGGAGTTTGTCAAGGTTGCATCTTAGTAAAACACCCAGAGCATAAATTTGAGAAAGCTAGTCATGACATAACCTCTGCACCTCTTGAGTTGATCCAAAGTGATGTTTCTGGCCCATTTCCTCATATGTCAATTCAAGCCAAATATGCATTGACATTCATAGATGAATTTTTCAGGTTCTACTCGGTTTACTTCCTGAAACACAAGTCTGAAGTTTTTGGCCTCTTCAAAGTCTTTAAGGTTTTGGTTGAAAACCAGTCTGGGAGGAAAATCAAGGTCCTCAGATCTGAAAATCATGGTGAGTATGTCAAGTCTAAGTTCATTCAATATTGTGCAGATTTAGGCATTCAGATGCAGCATTCTATCCCTTACACACCACAGCAAAATGGTGTTGCTGAGAGGAAGGACAGATCACTGAAGGAGATGGCAACCTGCATGCTGGAGGCTAAGACTTTGCCACCAAAGTTTTCGGACGAAGCTATAAAATGTGCAACCTATATCCAGAATAGGGTGCCTCATAAACATCTTGATGGTATGACTCCTTTCAAAGCATGGAGTGGGCACAAGCCGGATGTGACCCATTTGGGGATTTTTGGCTCAAGGGCTTGGGCTAGAATTCCAACAGAAATGAGGAAGGATTTGCAGCCCCAAAGCCAAGAGAATCTATTTTTTGGGTACTCTGAAGATTCAAAAGGGTACAAGCTGATCAATTTGAGCACAAACAAATCCTTCATTGAAAGGAGTGTTTAGTTCCAAGAAGAGCCTTTAGCATTAGTTGAAGTTGGAGAGTCTTCTTCACCACCAGAACCAGTGAATGTAAGTGAAGAGATAAATGAGTTTGATGATTCTGATATGTCTGATATTGATGATTTAATTATAGATCCTAACAGTCCTACAAGAACAAAATGGGTATAAAATACCATTCATGCAGCTGGGGAACTAGCTGGAAATCCTAGTGATTCTAGGAGGACTAGATCTCAATTTGAGAGCGCCCTGTGTATGACAGACCCCTTGTTTGCAGAGAAATGCTATATAATGGTTGAATCAGACCCACAGACATATGAATATGCAGCACATGATCCAAGATGGAAAACATCCATGAAATAAGAATTCAGGTCACTCCAGAAGAACAACACTTGGAAGCTGGTTGATCTTCCCCCAAGGAGGAAGATAGTTCAATGTAAGTGGGTTTCCAAAAATAAGTTTTATGCTGATGGTTCGCCTTTGAAATATAAGGAAATATTGGTAGCCAATGGCTACTCATAGGTACATGGCATAGACTACAATGATACCTTTGCACCAGTGGAAAAGATGGACTCCATCAAGCTAGCCTTAGCCATTGCAGCTTTGAAGCATTGGGAGGTACATCACATGGATGTGAAGTGTGCTTTTATGAATGGAGATCTTACTGAATAGATTTACATGCAGAAGACTCAAGGCTTTGTTACTAATCCATCTCTTGTGTGCAGGCTAAACAAATCATTGTAAGGGCTTAAGCAAGCCCCCAGGGCTTGGTATGCCAAGATTGATGGCTTTCTGCTATCATTGAATTTTGTTCGATGCAAGTCTAATACCAGTGTTTATTTGAAGCTGATTCATGGTTCTTTGATGATTATTGTCTTGTATGTGGATGACCTTCTCATTACAGGAAGCTCAAAGGATGAAATTGCCTCCTTGAAGGATGCAATAAACCATGCATTTTCTATGACTGATTTGGGGTTATTGAGCGAATTATTGGGTCTCAAGATTGCTCAAACCAAAAATGGAATAAAAGTACATCAGTACAAGTATGATTTATATTTTCTGAACAAGTTCAACATGAAATATTGCAATCCAAGAAAGACTCCCTTCCTTTTAGGAGTTAAGCTTGAAGAAGTAGATTCTTCACCTATGGTAAATAATACACTGTATAGGAAACTGATTGGGTGTTTACCGTACCTTACACATACTCGAACTGATATTTATTATGCAGTAAGTGTGGCTTAAATATTCATGGATCAGCCTCATGAGATCCATTGGAGAGCAGCCAAAAGGATCCTTAACTTTATTCAGGGAACAAGGACTCATGGGATCTTCTACAAAGCTAAATCTGATCTTGATTTGATTGGGTTTACTGACAGTGATTGGGTAGGTGAAAACATAGATCGAAATTCAACATTAGGATATGTGTTCATGCTTTCTGAAGGACTAATCAGCTGGTCAAGAAAGAAACAGAGTGCCATTGTACTCTCATCTACAGAAGCAGAGTACAGAGGAGTTGTAAATGCAGCAACTCAATGTTTATGGTTGTAGGGGTTACTTGGTGAGTGTGGCTTCGAATCAGAATACTCAACTACTATCTATTGTGATAATTAGAGTACCATTCGAATCTACAATAATCTAGTTTAGAGACAGAGAACCAAACACATTGAGATCCATATGCACTACATCAGACAGCTTGTGCATGATGGTGCCATTCACCTACTCTTCTGTTCATCTTCAGAACAAGTAGCAAACATCTTCACCAAATTTTTTTGTGAGAAGACATTCAGCAATATCAAATCACTGCTGGGGATTGCTGATCATGCTATGAAGCATGATTTATGACAATATTTTCAAATTTTGTTTTACTGTCCATGTTTAAGGGAGGATTTTTCCCACTGGGTTTTTGCCTCGTTCCTTGGTTAAATGGACACGTAGTATGTAAAGGGTGAATAAGTATTGTTTCTAGTCCCTATTATTTTCTGATATTTTACTCATAAGTCAGGCTTAAGGGGGGGTATTAGAATAATCAACCCATAGCTAGCTACCATAGACATTAATTATCTCCATTTTGTCGTAGTTGCCTAGTTTCCATATTCCACTCTATGCAAGTTGTCCTCCGCATGTCCTAGATGGTGAAAATTGCTAAAAATGAGTCATGGAGTGCTTGGGAAACCTCTTGGAATAATTTCTACTTTATTCCTAGCCTTCCTAGCACATTTCTACTTTTTCTGCTTTATTGCTGCTTTTACTGAGTTTTAAGGGAATTGGGAAAGTTTGACTAGGTGAAGTTAACTTGTTTTTCATCCCCATCATCCTCCACTCTTTTATCCTAATAAAATCATGTATGAGTTGTACTTCAATCACCTATTAGCCTCCCTAATTGATTTTTCCAATTCGTGAGCTCCTAGGAAGATTTGGAAGTTGCTTTATGCACCTATGGGGGATTTGCTTAGTTTTAGTAAGCCTGCTTTTGACCAATTCGAATGGAATCCTAATGCATTCGAATATCTCATGTAATTATTTATTGTGGTAGCCTATGAATTCACAAGGTTGGATATTGCACACTTATTCAATACAGATTAGTGTTCTGCTCCATATTCAGTCTCCTCTGTGTGTAATTTGCATGTGTAATTGGCAATTTTTGTGAGTATAATTGTTCTAACACCTGGGTTCAATTTCCATAGTAGTCTATATATAGCCCGCAGTTGCAGCTATCTAGTGAACTATACGCTTGACGTCTAGTCATTCTTCCCGCCGTTAATGTTTTGTCGTCGATTCTTTTACCGATGGTTATATATTGGGGCGGGGTATTATTTTATTCTTATCCTTGTGGAAAATTGTATCTTCTCTATCCTTGTCGAGTCAAGTTGTACCACCATGCTCAGCTGTCCATATTTTATTCGATTGGCTTGCTATCGTGGAGGTTCTTCGGTCATCCCGCCGACTGCACAACATTTTTTCTAGGTAGGCCAACCACAGTTTCTTCTTTTTTATATTGTTGGTCATTTTGAGAACCATGGTATTCCCTGGTTAGGTTTTCCCGTAGGTTGTGTATTCATCCATTTAGAATGAATGATTTATCCTCGCAGTATGATTATTAGCTAGTTTGACAGTTTTCTTTAGCGGTGGGGGTTTTCTGACCTTGCGTTTTGAACCTTTATGGTTGCTTTATCCCTGTCTGAGAGATTAGGTAGTCGGTGCAAACAAGCATTATGCTCCCTACAGCACCTATTTTGGGGTTGTTTATGGCCATCCGGGGGGGTTCAGTTTTCATATGCATTTACCCTTTTTTCATGGACGATGGAGGTTTTTGATTTTTGATCGAGTTGGGGATGTCTGCAATGATAACATAGTATAGGGTTTCACATTTCAGAATTAGTCTTATTGATAGTGTGTTTCACATTTTACCAGAAGAGTTAGTTTAGTTCGAATGAAGTTTGGATTAAGTGTTGAGGTTTTCTATCAGGGTTGTGTTTTTAGTTGCAGACGGACTTAGAGGATTTTAAGACCCAGCTTGCAGGAGTTTCTTTTTCCTTGTCATTTTGTTTTATGCATTAATACTCTATATAGTTTATTTGTGAAAATGCATATGGAAGAGGTAAATAGGTTGATACAATTTTTCTTCATTACTGAAACACTTACTAAAAGCTCAAATGGTCTAATAACATACTGTGTTTATGACAGGGTGACTATTGCAAAGGAGATATTTCTAAAAGACAAAAGAAGAAGGCTCCTATTGTCGAGGGAGAACCATTAAAGGTTGAAATCATCACCAAGGTGGAATACATATATGAAGATACCAAGGCTACCACCGGGGTCAAGCCAGATTACAAATGGGGGGAAATATATAGGATGATTGCAAATCAGAATGTTCCTGATGCAGGATTTGAAGAATTGACTATTTATGCAAACATCGAGAAATCTGCTCTTATGAAAGTAGCCACGAAACCTGAGTTGTTTCCATGCTTAGAGGTGATCGATTGGATTCTTCCTAGGGAAGATGTAACTACGATGATCCTGGAAAATACTGCTAAACAAGGATATGTTGCATACATCCCTACTTATGTCTCCATGGCATATCATCTGCCTCCTACTCAAATTTACCTAACAGAGAGTTGGTTGAAAGAGACAGATTTAAACCTAGTTGAAACAGTTAAAAGAATTATGATACTAGGGAAGAACTTTTGAACCACGCCCTCAGGAGAATATGATACATCCACTCTCTAGACTCCTTATCGATTTAATGCATTGATGTTGAATAGGATTTTTGGGAGAGCTCACGGTAAAAGCTTCAAATTGGGATGGATACCAATTATTTTCTATGTGGCCACCCAAGGGACCATATTTAATTGGGAAAACATAGTCTCCAATAGCCTCTCCGCATACATATCTTCAGCTTTGGGAGGGGTATCATAGAAGAAGTCAAATTTCTACATGAGCTCTATCTTAGTGGACTATATACTATGTACCCAGTATTTTCCAGCCTTGAGGTGTAACTGGGATAGGGATAGGACCCCTGTATACACTGCATACAAATTATTTTGGGCACAAAAATACTATAGCGACTGCAAAGAGATATGTGAACACTTCATCATGCCTTTGTACACCCTAATTTTCCTAACTGAATGCAACTGCATGTCAGAATAAGCGTTCAAAGTTATTGAATAATATGGAAGTTATTATCTGACTAATGAAGGAATATATATGAGAATGTATGGTGGCTTCAGGGCACCTTCTCTACTCCCTAAATATGCCACTGATTATGTGATACATAAAGAAGCATTTAGACAGGTATATCTCCATAGTGTAGGGAGTTTCTTGTTCGAACATAAGAAGGCAGCATATCCTGCCATACCTTTCTGGCTATGGAGTTATAAGTTTTCGAAGGTAAAACAGACAGCAAATTCATGCAGGAGTTGGAGCACTTCCATTTTGGTGAGATGAGCTTTCACAACAATGACTCCCAAAATAAGGTTGTAGAGCATTGCAAGGAGGAAAATTTTTATTTCAAATACACCAATTTTGGGGACAAAGATGAGGAAATATTTAGAAATGCAAAGAATTTGACTTCCTTAAAGAAGACATTTAAATAGAAAACCACCATTGTGGACGGAAAGGGAAAAACCAAATAGAATACTAAGAAAGCTGAAGAAGAAGAATCCAAAAAGAGGGAAGAAGATGCTAGAAGGCTAGCACAATAGCCGAAGAGTTGGCTAAAGAATGAAGAAGAAGAAATAAAGAGAGTTGTAGAGGAAGCAACAAAGAAAGAAGAGGAGGAGAAAAAGAGAAATGAAGAAGCAGAGATAATGAAAAAACAAGAAGAAAGCAAAGGTTTGCAGTTAACAGGTTCTCGAACAAACCAACAGACTACTGAACAGATGGATACACAAGGGGCACATGATCATACAGATCAAGAGCATGGTCACGATAATCTTGATCCCTAAGATCCTGCTGCAACTTTTGGTAGCACTCAAGAGCAAGTTGTGTTTTCTAGAATAAATTTGATACCTTTCATGCAAAAAGAAGGGGAAGAGGTCCCTGATTTCAGCACCATTTTCTATGACAAGGAAAAGAAAAGGATCATTAAAGGAACCAATAAAAAGGTTGAAACATGAGGACAATAAGGAAAGATGATAAATGATAAGACTTTGGTGTATGGAATGGATGTAGATCCACGATTGACAGATAGAGCTTGGGTGGCATTAATCCAGGCCACCAAAGACAATGTAGACAGGCTTATGACATACCTCAAACAATCAAAAAAGAATGCAGCACAATTAAAAGAAACACCGAAGAAAGAGAGGGACGAAGGTCATAAGTTGAAGAGGAAATATGAGGACATGCAGAATGAAATGAGGACTTCAAAGATTGAACTCCAGACTCTGCAAGAAAATAAGATGGATTTAGAAGTTTCTGTAGTGAAAATGAAGAAAGATGCTCAGAACAGCTTGGTAGAATTACAGAGGCTACAGATAGAGCATCAAATGCTAAAAACTGAGAAAATTGATCTTCAGGTGTCATACAAAACTCTAAGTGCAGAGAAGGTCTAGTTGCAAAACAATGTCATTGAGTTAGAATCAGAGAAGGCTGCCATTGAAGAAAGAGAGAAACAATATCAAATGCAGGTAGCAGTTTTCGAGGGACAAAATGCTTGATTGACAGCATCACTGAAAGATGTTATGGAACAAAAGACAGATGTCCAACCTTGTTAGGATTATTAATCCTCCGTTGTCCGATTTGGTCATATTTCTAAATTGGGAGTCATGTCTAAATTAGGTGTCCATCTAGTCTATTTATAGTCATTAATGTCACAGCCATGTTTTTCAGCGCACCTAGATGGTGGCACACCTAGCCAAGGTGTCGCAGTCATGACGGTTCGGCATGGAGTTGCGCTCTCACTTGGAAAAGATAGCAGGCACCCACATTAACCACCGGCACGGAGGTCGGGAATGTGGCGCGCCCCAAGGTCAGTTCCCACATGACTTGGCACGGGCGCCCCTTGGCAAAGATGACATTGATGATGGGCGCGTGACACCTTTGAGAAGCGTGACCCTTGAGCATGCGGTTGGGCATGCAAGCTTGTGAAGACGTTCGGTAAACGGGCGCGCAACCCTAGGTGTGGGCGCACGGCCATAGTGTGCGGACGGACATGTGTGGATGAACAGACGTGCGGATGGATGTGCGGATGGACATGTGGACAGTTGGGTGCTTCGGCAAAAGAGCGTTTTGGTAAGTAAACCGACGGGCATGCAGACGACAGCAGTTGGGCGACGGGCACGCACGTGCGATGGCATGGTTAGCGACGAACGGTGGTCAAAGAGATGGGCGCTTCGGTCAAAGTAAAGGGAAGCGCGGCTCACCGGCAAAGTGTGCGCGTGGCACTCTAGAGGCTTCGGCAAGCGGACCCGTGAATGCCTAAGTCAAAGTACACCTTGGTGGGGTGACACCAACGGAACGGTTAAGTGGGCCAAGTGTGGTTGCAAGGGGTGACTTGTGCGGTAAGCAAGCTGGCAAGTTGACATGGGCAAGACACCTAGAAGGCCATAAGTAAACGAAGTGCAAGTCATTTCAAAATAATCCAAGGAGGGAGGAGGAAGTTCATGTGAACAGTGCGCTTGGCTAAAGTGCACCTTTGTTTCTGAGGAATCCGCGCAGGGGTACCACAGGCAGCCGTTTTTGGCACAGTGCAGAGTTGGACTATGGCAGAGGCTAAGTTCAGACAGTGGCATGTTTTCTATAGTGCGGCAACAGCATACAGTGAGGGTTTGCAGCAGTCGTTTCAGCAGACAAGTTAGTCGCTCAGTGGAGGTTGACTTGGGTTTTTTCAGTTTTGTATAAGTGTGTGTTTTAGCTGAGTTGGGCGCACACCCAAAGAGTGGCCGGTTTTGGAATCTCTATTTTACTTGTGAAAATATTGAAGACGGGCTCTGCATTGGGCAACCCGCACCATTCCATACTTCCTTGTGTTGTTACAGTTGTTGCATTTGTGTATGAATGACTAAGTAATGATAAAACATGTTTCCACATAATGAGTAGGCGTAGTCTGTGAGTTAACATCAAGTTGGCCAAGCCCTTGAGAGGTTGCTAGATGGTTCCGCACACCCTCTTAGCGAGTCAAGAGCGCTCGTTCTAAGTGGGGCTGTGACAAGTGGTATCAGAGCTAAGACTTTGGGGAGGTTTTTCTCAGAGCCACAGGTTGAAGGAGTTCGTGCGACAGGTGGTTGCAGCGAGGAAATTTTTGGGAAGCTCCATAGGCTCGGACGGGCGTCCGCAATTCAGACGCTCCGCAGTTCGGATGCTCCACGAGGAGGCGAGCGCTCCGCATATAGTGCGCACCACAAGACATGCGCACCGTAGACAGGGGGCTCCACGAGGAGGTGAGCGCACCGCAGACAGAGCGCATCGCAGGGTGTGCGTTCCGCAGACAGGGTGTACCATAGGGACGGGCGCTCCATAGAGAGAGTGTGCCGTAGGGCGGACACTCTGCAGACAGAACGTGCCGCAGGGCGCACGTTCTGCAGACAACACAGGACACTCTACAGTAGCGCTCCGCAGATAGATGGATGTTCCGTAGAATGGACGCTCTGCAGAGACAGGCGCTCAGAGAAGGGCACGTGCTCAGGAAACGAGTGGTCCGCAGCGCTCCCAGATGGTTTTAAAGGTTACTCCATAGAGGTGTGCTAAGAATATTTGGCAAGAGGCATGCTTTGGAAGGTCGCCCAAAAATGTGGGTTTTCAGTAGCATTTGGCAAGCGCTCAGTTGGTTAGAAGAAGTGCCGGAGCCCGTTTTGGCAACGGTGGCTTTGTGACCAAGTTCGTTGAAACGATGAAGGCTATGCGAGAGAAGTTAGATGGAACCGAGACTTGACTAGAAGGTGTCTTTGGCAGCCTTGCAAACTATCCAAAGCAGCGGAAGGGAAATATTGGTAAACGGAAGCGGACGGTCCAGCAGCGAAACTCGGAGGAGCCGGGGTTTGTGACTCTTTACTTGGACCAAGTATAGGGCAAGATGGTTAGACGTAATGCAGATCTAGCTTCTGGCTCAGAAGCAGAAGCACCTTCGGATGGAGAGGAGTCTGTTCATGAAGAACGGGAGCCTAAGGCCAAAGGTAAACGGAGGCTAGTAGCAATTGAGGCGAACATGGGGAAATTCAGTGAAGTGCTCTATGCTCATGGAGAAAAGGCTGCAACTATGCGGGACGTTATGGAAAGGATGCGGAAGGCATTCGATGAAGGTGTTGAAGAGTGCAAAGAGGCAACGGATTTCTTGCACGCTGCGGTGCAGCAAGATATAGTGGACAGAGTTAAGAAGCTTGAGGAAGTTGTGGAACAACTTCAGCTTCACATCAAATACCAAGATGACATGATTGCGGTGCTAAAACGTGCATTGGCTAACAGTGGTGGCAACGGAGGCACGACCATGAAAATCAGGATGAAGGAACCGCAACCGTTTGATGGTACACATGATTTGAAGTTACTTGGAAATTTCTGCTGGGATGTCAAACAGTGCCTTGATTAGATGAACGAATGTTCAGATGAGGCAAAGGTCAATGTGGCAGCAATGTTTCTCACCGACACAGCAAAGCTTTGGTGGAGGAACCGTGCGGAAGATGTAGCTTCAGGAAATATCACAGAGAAGATTGAGACTTGGGAGCAAATGAAGGTAGCTCTCAAGGCATAGTTTGGTCCCGGTAACTAGAGTTGGGTTGCGCAGAATGAGCTGATACAGATNGGCTTATATCAAAGCCTATACCAGCGTGATGTTGGAGATAAAGGATATGAGCGAGGAGGATCGCCTTTATCATTTTATGAAGGGTCTTCAAGGTTGGGCGGAAGCGGACCTGTGACGACAAGGAGTTAAGACCCTTGTTGACGCAATTTTTGTTGCAGAAAAGTTGCATGACTTCTGAACAGATAGGCGTGATGAAGCTAGAGGCAACGAAGATGGCAGCAAGAAACAGCAACACGGCAAGTTCAAGAGGGAGTAGCCGGGTAAGCCTAAGTTTCAAGGCAAACGTGAGGATGAAAATCCCAAACAGTTTGGTGACAAGAAGGAGAAGAAGTTAGTCTCCTATTACATATGCGCAAAGGATCATTTTGCAAGAGACTATCCTTTGTGGCCGCAGAAGGTGGCTATGGTTGAACAGGGTGGACCATCCGTTGGCATGATGCAGGTGTTGAACACTGTCTTGGAGGCACCAGTTTCAACAGAACCTGATTACGGTGAGTTAAGCTATGTGCCCATTGAGTTGAATGGTCACCATATTTTTGCACTAGTTGATAGTGGTGCCACTCATAACTTCGTTAACGAGGAGATTGCGAAGCGGATTGGTTTGCAAGTCGAACAGAAAGAAAATATGTTCAAGGAAGTCAATTCAAGCATTGAGAGAGTTGAAGGTGTGACTCAGAAAGTTTCTCTAAGGATTGGAGAATGGGCAGGGGTGAGTGACTTCACCATTGTGCCCCTCGATGACTTTGAAGTGGTGATTGGCCAAGACTTTATTAAAAAGGAGAAGGAAGCGTTGCTGCCCCACCTTAACAGTTTTGCATTTCTTGCGAGAGAGAAGCCCATCCATGTGCGGACCATGAAGAAGGCAGGGGGAGGACAAAAGGTGACTGCGGTGACAACCACTCTGCAGACTACCGTAGCCACAGGCCTTGAACAGTTTGATGTGGTGAAAGGCAAGGAAGGCACTAGCAAGGAAGAAGTCGTTTCTGTGGAGGAACGATTCGCTAGCAAAGAGTCGGTTGTTTTGGTGGAACATCGACTTGACATGATGGAAAGGGTCGTGGAAAAGGCCATGACAAGTCTGGAAAAACTTGTCAAGTTCTGCAAGGTTGCAAAAGGAAAACTATGCAGAGAGGGGACAGTTTCAGCTAGTACATTTGGTTGTAACGCAGTTACAGCAAATGTGTGGCAAGATGACCCGAAAGCACAGATATTATTTGATGAAGGACGCGGAATTGTTGGCGGCAACATTCCACTTCTGTTGTATTTGAGCCAAAAGGAAGAGGCACGGGAGCGTGCAGAGGAGGATGGTGAGGTGCGCCATCACCTCCTTTCTTCTGCCTAAGTGCAAAAAGTGAAACGGTCGCTACCCTTGGTGAAGGTAGACAAACCGTGGGTGTTGCAGAAAGAGTAAACCTGAAACGTAGCCAAGTGTGGATGGAGGTGGTGTCTTCATTCACTTGTGACAGATTTTTCCAGATAGGACTAGAGGAAGTGACCGACGGAAACAATGGAGTGGACTGATCACCTGGTTCATGGGAAGAAGAAGGGAACGGAAACTAGTGTACAGGAAGAACTACACAGTATGATGGTTTTTATAGGTCACTGCAAAATGGTAGCGACAGTTGACGTTTCTAGGATGGCAACAATTTTAAGTGGGGGAGGCTGTCACAACCACATTTTTCAGTGCACCTAGATGGTGGCACACCTGGGCAAGGTGTCGCGGTCATGACGGTTCGGCATGGAGTTGTGCTCTCACTTGGAAAAGATAGCAAGCACCCACATTCACCACCGGCACGGAGGTCGGGAATGTGGCACGCCCTAAGGTCAGCGCCCACGTGACTTGGCATGGGTGCCCCTTATCAAAGATGACATTGATGATGGGCGCGTGACACCTTTGAGGAGCATGACCCTTGAGCATGCGGTTGGGCATGCAAGTTTGTGAAGACGTTCGGTAAATGGGTGCGCGACCCTAGGTGTGGGAGCACGGCCAGAGTGTGCGGACAGACATGTGTGGATGGACAGACGTGCAGATGGACATGCAGACAGTTGGGCGCTCCGACAAAAGAGAGTTTTGGTAAGTAAACCGACGGGCATGCGGACGACGGCAGTTGGGCGACGGGCGCGCACCTGCGACGGAATGGTTAGCGACGAACGGCGGTCAAAGAGATGGGCGCTTTGGTCAAAGTAAAGGGGCGCGCAGCTCACCAACAAAGTGTGCGCGCGGCACTCTAGAGGCTTCGGCAAGCGGACCCGTGAACGCCTAAGTCAAAGTACACCTTGGTGGGGTGACACCAATGAAACGGTTAAGTGGGCCAAGTGTGTTTGCAAGGGGTGAATTGTGCGGTAAGCAAGCTGGAAAGTTGACATGGGCAAGACACCTAGAAGGATATAAGTAAATGAAGTGCAAGTCATTTCAAAATCATCCAAGGAGGGAGGAGGAAGTTCATGTGAACAGTGTGCTTGGATAAAGCGCACCTTTGTTTCTGAGGCATCTGCGCAGGGGTACCGCAGGCAACTGTTTTTGGCACAATGCACAGTTGGACTGTGGAAGAGGCTAAGTTGAGACAGTGGCACATTTTTTGGGTTTTCTACGGTGTGGCAGCAGCATACAGTGAGGGTTTGCAGCAGTCGTTTCAGCAGCCAAGTTAGTCGCTCAGTGGAGGTTGACTTGGGTTTTTCCAGTTTTGTATAAGTGTTTTTTTTAGCCGAGTTAGGCGCACACCCAGAGAGTGGCTGGTTTTGGCATCTCTATTTTACTTGTGAAAATATTGAATACGGGCTCTGCATTGGGCAACCCGCACCATTCCATACTTTCTTGTGTTGGTACAGTTGTTGCATTTGTGTATGAATGACTAAGTAATGATAAAACATGTTTCTGCATAATGAGTAGGCTTAGTCCGTTAGTTAACATCAAGTTGGCCAAGCCCTTGAGAGGTTGATAGACAGTGCTGCACACCCTCTTATCGAGTCAAGAGCGCTCGTTCTAAGTGGGGTTGTGACAATTAACACCATTGGGTCCACTTGGCCCAAGTGGGGCACATGATTCAGTTACTAAAGTGTGGGGAACAGTAATTTAGGATTACTACCACTGATTACACTTAATTGCATCAGTTTAGGAGCCTCCTAGGCCAATCCCTACAATTTAGGAGCCATTGGAAGTGCCAAAACCAACCAAGGTTAGTTCAGTTCATTTCATGACTGGTTAAGCTAAGTTAGGAGTCATTTACATTGAATTCTAGTCCTCTACATTCAGTTAGTGCTAGGATTACTTGACTGCACTCAGGAGGGGCGCATTTCTCACCTACCATAGTTATTTAGCCTTAGTCAACACTGAAGGTAACACTTGAGTTGTGTTTTAGAGCTTTGATGAACTCCGATTATGGTTTAGACAAGGTTAGTTAACTATTGAGTCCTCCGAGAGTGATTTAGACAAGGTCTTGGTTACCTACAGTCAAGTAGAGTCTAATCAATTCGAATTTCCTCATGTGGATTCGAATTTGTTGTGGCTATGAAATCCATTGTACTTCATTGTAATTATCATCTAATTACTCTTTGATTAATGAAAAGCATTCACAGCTGCAAGCCATTTTTGCACTGTTTCATTCTTCAATAACTGAGTAAATTGTGTGATCTATCATGTGAGTTATGTGTTTGTCCACAGATCTATGTGCTCAATTTAATATGGTATCAGAGCCTCAGTGAACAAGGAACTTCTCCTCTTCATATCTCCTACTAGATCATTTTTTGAGCAAAATTGCTCCTTCCAGCACTGCACCAGAAGCAGAGAATTTACCACTTAATACCCCAAGCAAAGGAATTGTTGATCAAGCTTGCTTGATTAACTAAGCCGGGTGTGAAGAAAATTCCAAAAGTGCAGGCTATCTAACCTTACAGTGCCTTTTTTTTGTTTTGCGGGTACAACTTCGAATGGATTCATCAGTTCCTCTTCTCTCTCTGTCCATAAACTATTCAGAATGGAAGAAGAAGATGATTTCATCTTTGATGAGACAAGGTCTTTGTCGAGTGTCTATTGGACTTGATAAAAAGTGTTTTAGTAAGATTTATTGGATGAATACAAGGGATGGAGATTTTGGAACAATAGCAACAGGTCTTTCTCCTAGCTTGTGCTATCTCATTAGATCTATTGAAAACCTGAAGGAATTTATTGAAGACCCGAAGGAACTCTGGACAAGATTGGACAAAACCTTTGGAGTGATTTATGAGGATCATAATAGAATTTTGGAGAGAATATCCATCACCCTAAGCACTCTTGATCCAAAATTCTTAGCCTCCACTCTCTCTGATGAAGTTGTTCAAGATGAAGAAGAAGCAAAAGCTTCTAGACAGTCAATTCAAATTGAAGACAGTCTCCATGCAGTGACTCCTTCTCTTGATGCTCTAGAATTTCATGAGATTTCTAATATCTCATCTACTCATATTTCTGAAACATAAGAAGACATTTGAATCTTTGATATTGAATAAAAATACTACTACACTTCCATGCAAACATTCACCAGTGATTTCCCTTTGAATTCTGTGTAAAATTTACCAGTAATTGCTTCCGAAAGTGAAGAGAAATTTGATTTTTCTCCCTCTAATGTTGTTGCTAGTGTGAAAATATGTGATACCTTGGATATTTTGGAAGAAATATCAGATTTCTAGAGTGATCCATTCACTCCCCATGATCTATTTTTTCCAGCAAATTCCTGTAGGATTGCATGCACCAAAATTCAGAATTTTGAAGAAGAAAGTTGTGCATCCACCGTCTCGGTTAACCATTTATTTGAATCTGATATTAATATTAGTGGATATGATATGATATTATTTAAATATGATATGATATTTCTTGGTTTAATATATCAAATTCACAATCTTTCAGTACTGTTTGTAGCTATTCTCATCAACGGTGTGAAGAAACAAGTACCGCAAGTCTCCTGCAAAACTGTTGCTGGGGATTTGATTCCATTTCACAGTTTTAGATCTATTTTTAACCTGTTTAGATCTGATTTAATTTCTGATCTGATATTATTTGGTTCATATTTTAAAATTCAAAATCTCTTAGTCATGCTTGTAGCTTCTCCCACCAATTCCAGTGTGAAAAATCAAGTACCACACTTTCTCTTCAAAACTGTTGATGGGGATTTGGTGTTAGTTTCCTCATATGAATTTTGCTGATATTTTATAATGTGATTCATTAGCTATTGTAGAAGCTATATTATACTATGGATCTCAAGCATTCTCTCTCTATAGTCCCAGTGCTTCTCTACCATTGATCACATGCTCATCTCTTCACAGAACTAGTAAAGAGGAAGATTTTCTGCATCCTCCTGGAAACTTGCCCCTAACACTTGGGTTTTTTCTTAGCACTCATGGTTTGGTTTTCATGGCTGAAACATATCATTTTCTTGAGTGTTCCTCACATGTTCTAAATCCTGAAGAACCTTTTCTCACTTATCAGTTGACTTCAGTTGCTCTACATGGGTTCAGTCTTCATCCCGTAGCTGTCTATATTTCTGATTTAGTTGAGCATATAATTCTTCTTCCAAAGAGGAATATTCCTCCATAAATAATGATGGAGAGGTTCACATGTCGGGCCCCAGGATACCTGTGCATAGAAGAACTAGATTGATCCTGATTCTACCTACTTAATTAGAGGGGTTTTTTTCCCATGTGGTTTTTCCCAAGCACCTTGTTTTTGAGCAGTTACTTTACTTTACTTAATATAATGAATGACCTATGGTCTTAGTTACTAGGGACCATAGATTGTCCAAGTTAGCTTTCATGGGGGTTTTAGGATTATTAATCCTCCCTTGTCCAATTTGGTCATATGTCTAAATCGATGGTCATGTCTAAATCGGGAGTCCGTCCAGTCTATTTATAGTCATTAACACCATTGGGTCCACTTGGCCTAATTGGGGCACATGTTTCAGTTACTAAAGTGTGGGGAACACTAATTGAGGCTCACTTCCACTGATTGCAGTTGATTTCATTAGTTTAGGAGCCTCCTAGACCAATCCCTACAATTTAGGAGCCACTGGCAGTGCCGAAACCAACCAAGGTCAATTTATTTCAGCTGATGATTGGTTAACTTAAGTTAGGATTCAGTTACATTCAGTTCTAGTCCTCTACATTTAGTTAGCGCTAGGTTTACTTGAATACACTCAAGAGGGGCGTACTTATCAGCTACCACAGTCAGTTAGCCTTAGTCAATACTGAATGTAACACTCGAGTTGTGTTTTAGAACTTCGATGAACTTCGGTTATGGTCTAGACAAGGTCAGTTAACTATTGAGTCCTCCGATAGTGATTTAGACAAGGTCTTAGTTACATACAGTCAAGTAGATTCTAATCAATTCAAATTTCCTCATGTGGATTCAAATTGCTTGTGGCTATTAAAGCCATTGTAAGCATCATCTAATTACTCTCTGATTAATGAAAAGCATTCACAGCTGCAAGCCATTTTTGCACTGTTTCATTCTTCAATAACTGAGTAAATTGTGTGATCTATCATGTGAGTTGTGTGTTTGTCCATAGATCTATGTTCTCAATTTAATAAACCTTTGAAGGAATATGTTCTAGCTCAAAGGAGGAAAATCCACCAACTACAAATGTGCATTGACGACAAAAGGTGTAAGATTTTGCAAATAGATAGCAGATTAGAAGAAATATTGGACACCAGTTTGTATTTCTTAGATAGATATCAAGATATTTTAGAGGTCGTGACAGGTTGGATAGTGTGGATAGAAATAAATGAGGAACCCCCTGTGGAGCTACCAGCTAAAGATCGACAGAGTTTAAATCAAGATTATTATTTATTGGAGTTTGCAGTAAATATTGCAGAAGAATTCAAGAAAACTGTAAAGAAAATGAAAGGATTATGTGTTGAATACTACAGAAGAATGTTGGTCACATACAATAGATGCCAGGTTTCTGCAGAAAAAAGATTGGATGTGATACCAGAACATGACTTGTTCATAGAACAACTATAGAACAGGTATCAGGAAGACGAGCAAGAGATCCAACAGGTTAAGGATCTAGATGAACATATTCTAAAGAATGCAGTAGCTCATGCAGCAGTAAGCATCCACTTACTAGAATATCAGCTGCGGCTGAGTCCGGCAAGAATAGAAGTAGTTAAGAATCAAGCTGCTAAGTATGAGATAAATATCCGTTTTCTTGATCCCTCCAAATTTGAAGGCATAGCAATAGAGGCCCAGGCGTGGAAAAAGTTCATAAATGACCAAGCGGGCCCCTCTTCATAAAGTGTTTTATAAATTTTGGATTTAAAATGTAATATATTCTATAAATTATGAGCACTTACTAAAAGACAAAATTTTGGGATTGAGAGGTTGGGGAAGCCCAAAAGTCATTTGGGGGTAGGCCGAAGGTTTTTCTTTTTTTCTATAAGTATAGGAGAGTTTAGATGTAAAAAGAATTCTTTCCCAAGCAATTTTTGAGAGAATATTGTAAGAAGAACTTCCTTTTGCAATAAATAATTACAAGTTTCTACTGGAGAAAGTTTGGTGGAATGTTTCAAATGCTTTGCTATGGATCAGTTGAATGTGAACTATTTCATTTTTCGCTTATGTCCATTAATTGTGAGATCGTTCTAACTCATTGAATTTATGTTCATGTTATGAATGTCTTATAGTTTCTTCTGTGAAATTTCCACTATGAGTAATGAAGGTTGTCATAAACAATAAGCTATATTGTTGTTCATATATCTATTAATGTTCATGTGTTTTGAAATAAGTAACAACTATCTGTAATTTTTCTTAATGCATGCACAGAAATACATTACTCATTGATAACTGATAATTTTGATCCCTAGGGATAGGTTATTTAGTTAATTTTATTTTCTTGATGTGTGTGATTTATATGCGAGAGAGTTAAGATGAGAGGTAAGAACCTGCGCATCACATTGTGATGCTCCTCATTATCTCTATCAATCTGCATTTTTATATAGGAACTTGCACATCATAACTTAAACACAAAAAATAAAAACATACACGGTGGACCGTTCAGTAACCGGTAAAAAAATTTCATTTGTTACTTGACCTACGGTAGTCGGATCGTAAACCGGACGGATTCCCCATACCAAACAATAACGACCTAGTTGGGAAATTTTATTGGGGAGAATCCCTAACTGTTGTTACCTATGATTTTCCAGGCCTCAACATTTTTTGGTGCTAGAAGGAGGGATGCTAATGCATGGCTAGTCAAGGAAACCTATTTCCTCGAAATTACTCCGCCGATGACAGTTCTGAAAGTGGTTTGTTTCCCAATCCAACTACTAAAGAGAAGGGTAAACAACATCTGTATTCTGTTGATAATGAAGTATTTAATGATTTGAGAAGAATTACTTGGGAATATACGAAGAAGATCATAGGGTTACTGATTATTAATGTCCTACCCAGAAGAGAATATCAGAAGAAAGAAAACCCTAAATTAGAAGACTCAGTATTGGTAGAAGATCTTGAAGAACTGGTAGAAGCACCCTTACAAGAAGTTGACAAACCTTTGAATCAATTGGATCTAGATACACCTTACTGCTCACCTGTTCATACCCCTATTTAGTCATGACCTCATTCTCCACTCAGAATTATGGATAATGCAAATGAAAACCCACCAAATCCACCACCTACTTGGAGGGTTAGGTCACCTTCAAACCTGACACCTCCTTTGCATGGTTTGCCTCAAGCTTTTGAAAAATTACTGCCTAAGTTTGACCCAAGTGAAAAAATTATAGTAGATGATCATTTGAAAAGTTTTTATTTGGCTATAGAAGGACTACGAGAAGGAGAGCATGAAGATGTAGTCTATAGATTGTTTCCACACACCTTGAAAGGAGCAGCAGCCTCATGGTATTTTTCCCTTCCTGCAAATTCAATCACAGACTGGGACACATTTGAGAGAATTTTTAGAACTAAATATGCATTCTATAAAACTCATGCAACTTTAATGAAAGGGTTATGTGCTTTAAAGAAAGAAAAGAAGGAAAAAGTGCATAATTTCACTCAAAGATTTGCTGCTTATCTAAAAAACATTATTGCAGCTGATAAGCCATCAGAAAAAGCTCTGATTGAATACTATACTTCAGTTCCAGGGCCTGACTTGGCCATGTTTTCCAAAATATCAGTCAAACCTAAATTATCATAAACTTATGAAGAAGCTAAGAGGGTAGAGGCCGAGAAGGAGAGCATATAAAATTATCCTGTGCAGTCGGAAGAAAACACTTTTGGAGGTGAGAAACCTTTATTACTGACCAAACCTAAGGATGACCAGTCATAGTATTTTAAAGGGATCTTGAAGATGATGGAGAAGTTATCCAACAGAGTAATAGATTTAGAATAAAAAGAGGAAACATTAGAAACAAATGTGACAACAAGAAGTCAGGGTTTCGTAAAAGAAGACAAGTCGATACTTCCTAAGATTAAGAAACTTAAAGAAAATATGAATAAGTTACAGAAGAACACTACAATCGATAAAATACCAGAATTTACCATTACAAGTCAAGATCCAAAGAAAATTAACATCCTTGTTAATCCTGTTGAATATTAATATCTTTTTGCACCTTGGATAATCTCTCGTACCCAAGAAGGTTTCCTCTTGTGAGGATTCTTCTCCTGTGGTGGATATACAGGTCTTTGTGGTTCTTCAAATTCTCGATCTTCTTCTTAAGTTTCTTCATTCATGATTGTATCATGAATTCTGGGAGCTTCTGCTTCTTCAGGTTCTTCAGTAGGTTTCTTTCTGGATTTGATGTAGGCTAAATCTTTGTCAAATGTTACATCCCTGCTGATGTTAATATTTTTGAACCCTGGGAAGTATATTCTGTAACCCTTCAAACTTTCAGAGTATCCCACAAATATACCCTTCCTTCCTGAAGGATCTAATTTTGTTCTCTTCTCTTTTGGAATGTGTATGTACATAGGACATTTGAATATTCTGAGATGGTTGACTTCTGGTTTCTTGCCGGAGAAGACTTCTTCAGGAGTCTTGTTCTCAAGTACTCTGTGTGGATTACGGTTTTCTACATACACTGTTGGTCTGGATGCTTCTGCCCAAAGATGCATAGGAAGATCTTGATCATGAAGCATAGCTCTTGCAGCTTCCATTGTTAAATTTTCATATGCTTAACTAAGACATAAGTATATCATTTAATTTTTCATAATAAAAGCATATAAAGTAGGATCACTGAAAGAAACAGTATCACAAGAACAACACAGATTTATCCTGGGAAAACCCCTAAGGGAAAAACCCAGCAAAAGCTTCCTCAATATAGATGCCCCAAAAGGGAAAAAGGTAAAACCAACAAGGAGATCAAAAACCTGATTCTCCTCCTTCTCCAGCAACTCCTCTCCTCCACAAGTGCGCTATTACAAGTGAGTGTGTGTGTCACAAATGAGGAGCACTACACCTCTATTTATATTCATCCATTTACTTAAAGTTTACTCAATCAACATGTCGGCTTAAGTTAACTCATGTAGGCTCAAGTAACCACACCGGGGTGCTGATGACCCACCTTTACAAATATAGGGGACTACCTCATGACTCTTATTAGTTCTTCTGATTAGGAGCATCGGGGTACAATGTAATACAAGTGGTTCTCCCAGTTGGACCATCGGGGACCACAAAAGATACATAAAGAATATTCTTCGAAGTTACAATATTTCAACACTCCCCCTTAACGAGAAGGGTATTCTATATCAACAACACCAAGAGTAGAGATAGCGGACATCATCAACATCAGCAAGGTAACACATCTATAAATCATTGGAAGATTTTCAACATCATGTAGTCTTCATCTTCAATCTTCAATCTTCATCATCAACAACATCTTCAGCATTTTGATCTTTCAATTTGCAGCGACATATTCAGCACTTGGACCTTTTGATCAGCAACATCTTCAGCACTTTGACTGGTTCGATCAGCAACAACATATTCAGCATTTTTATCTTTCAATTAGCAACGCCATCTTCAGCACTTGGACCTTTCGATTAGCAACATCTTCAACACTTTGACTGTTCGATTAGTAACGACATCTTCAGCATTTTGAACTTTCGATCAGCAACATCTTCATCACTTTGATTGTTTGATCAGCAACAACATCTTCAACATTTTGTCCTTTTGATCGGAAACATCTTCAACATTTTCACTTTTCGATCAATAACAACATCTTCAGCACCTTGACCTTTCGATCAGCAGCAACATCATCATCATATTCTGATCTATCAAACATAATCATCATCACACTCTGATCTTTCGATCAGAATCATCATCATCACACTCTAATCTTTCGATCAGAAACATCATCAACATAAAAACACCATCATCATACTCTGATCTTTCGATCAGAAACATCATCAACATACTCTGATCTTTCAATCAGAAGCATCATCATCATACTCTGATCTTTCGATCAGAAACATCATCAACATACTCTGATCTTTCAATCAGAAGCATCATCATCATACTCTGATCTTTCAATCAGAAACATCATCATCATACTCTGATCTTTCAATCAGAAACATCATAGTCATAGTGTGTCATCGTCATACTCTGATATTTTTAGATCGGTATGTCATCATCA
>LPNX010139564.1:0-28777 GCA_001517045.1 Pseudotsuga menziesii | reverse complement strand
GACAAATGTCCCAGGATGATACAATCCCTCTTCATTCTCGAAGACCGAGGTCTCCGGATCACTTTAGGGAAGGTGCCCAAGGATGATACAATCCCATCACTTTCTCGATGACCGAGGTCACCAGATCTATTATGGATAGATGTCCCAGGATGATACAATCCCTCTGCAACATCACTACTCCCCCTTTCGAGGAAGGTCTTTCCGAACAACACCAAGCTTGTCTTGAAAGTGTTCAAACTCTACTCGAGGTAGAGGCTTCGTCGGTACATCATCATCCAAGCCATCATCATCTACGTCTTCAATATATGAATACAAATCTATCGCCATGTGTTTCTCTAGTATGTGAATACTAAAAGCATCATCATCTATATCTTCAGTATAGAAATACTGAAATCATCATCATCTCTATATTTAGTATAGAAACACGGAATCATCATCATCTATATCTACAGTATGTGAATACTGAAATATCTATATCTTCAGTATGGGAATAATGAAATCATCATCATCTATATCTTCAATATGGGAATACTAAAACATCATCATCTCTATATTTAGTATAGAAATACTAAATCACCATCATCTGCATCTACAGTATCATTATCTTCATCTTATCTTGTATGTAGAAATACTGGATTTATACGTGTTACATGGAACACAGGGTTCTTTGTCATCACAACTGTGGTAATCACATAGAATCATTGTTGTATCCATATTCAAGTCAAAGAGACCTGATATCGGCTTCTGAAGCCATATGGCTTCATAACATAGTAGAGCAATCTGCTATATATTCTGCTTCAACCGAGCTAAGAGAAACACTGGACTGTTTCCTGCTAAACCATGAACTCATAACAGATGTCAAAGCATATACCTGATTTTATTTTCCTGTCTGAGATACTTCCAGCCCAATCTGCATCTGTGTAGCCATACAATCTATACTCATGGATAGCATCATAGTATTGACCAAAGTCTATAGTCCTCATCACATGTTTTACAGCTACTAGGTGAACCCGTCTTGGTTGAACAAGATACTGACTTAAGGTGTTCACAGCAAAACAAATGTCTGGTCTGGTATTTGTTAAGTACATCAATGACCCAATGATCTGTCTGTAGTGAGTCACATCCACTAACTCTAATGAGTCATCAGCTAACAGCTTCAGGTTGGAGTACATGGGTGTAACCATGAATTTTCATTTCAGCATATTGATTCTCTTCAATATCTCTACCACATACTTTCCCCAGTTGAGAAAGATTCCTTCTGAACTTTTCCATACTTCTAGACCTAGGAAATAATGCATTAACCCAAGGACTTTCATCTCAAATTCTTCTGCAGTTTCTTCTTACTTTCCATGATCTGTTTCTCATTCCATGTCAAGAATAAGTATTCCACATATAGTTGAATAGAATGACAGGTACATCTTCTACAACCTTGTAGGAAAGGTTAGGATCTACTTTACTCTTGGCAAAGCCCATGCTCATCAGGAAACTATCTATTCTTCCATACCAAGCTCTGGGAGCTTGCTTCAGGCCATAGAGGGCCTTCTTCAACTTGCATACTTGATTCCTTATGTCTTCAACTTCAAATCCTCGTGACTATTCGATGTAAAAATCTTCCTCAATCATACCATTAAGGAAGGCTTGTCTTTACTTCATCATGGAAGAAGCTACCATGATAGATTTGAAGGAAATGTACCTTGCTTCCAGAAGTAAGTGTCTCTTCAGATTTAATTCCCTCTTTCTAATAGAAACCTCTAGCCGCAACTCTTACCTTACTTCTATCAGCAACATATCTTATCTTGCAAATCCATTTGGAAGATACCACATTCTTGCTTTCTGGTTTGAGTACGATATCCCAAACATCATTCTAGTATCACAACATCTTCTATGAGTTTGTCTTCTCAGGTCATCAACATATCCTAGTATTTTGCATTCAACCTTGAAGGTTGGAAACTACTTTACTCTTGGTAAAGTCTCGATCCATCACAAAGCTATCCATCATGTCATACCCTGTCGAACTCAGATATAATTTTCTGTAGTCACTCCCCCTGAAGTGGAGTATCATCTTCCTTCTTCATTCTGCACAGGTGGTTCTATGTTTGACATATACTGGTCAATAGAGTATGTCATGTCATAGTCTATTCTTTCTAGGGAGAATCATGAACCTTGATTTGTACATCATATCATATACATCATTCCCCATGATCAACTGTTATTCTTTGATCATAGCTTCTTCCATAACATTCTTTTCTTCATCTTGAGTTATCTCTTGTACCCATGGTGGTCTTCATCCTTCAAGGTGGATCTACAACTCTCTGAAGCTCTTTCTTTCGTCATGGTGTCTCTGACTCTGGGAGCTTCAGATTCATGTTTATTGGAGTGAATCTTGAATTGTCATCACTTGTTCTTCGGAACAAGTCTCACTCTTATTTTCTTGAATGAGGCTGTACATGACCTTTCCTGCATTTCAAATGCACCAGTTGCATGGTTAGAACTATTTCATAAAACATATGCATAACGACAAATTCTTATGCATCATGCAACTGTTTAGTCAATACAACATTCAACCATATCTCACATAGACTTTCTAGATGTTTTCCATCTCTACCATGACATTATTGAGATTGTGCACTAATCCAATATGTCAGCAAAGAGGTTTGATAAGTAGCAATGGAGAGTTGTATAGCACCATGAGCTACTTACCCATCACATGCATATTAGTAGTATACAGTCATTAATGCAAACAATCTATCATGCATAACACATCAACTGAATATAATCAAATGTGTATCAAAACAATATCATGAAATGACAATTGAATACTTATCTTTATTTGTTTCATGGGTATCTTCCTTCTTGAGTCTTCAGCTTCATCGAATTCTTCATTTATGATAGCGTCGTTTCTTATCCGAATGCTGAGGTGGATAAGAAGTTCTTCAAGAGTTGAGATCTTAATATTTCTCATTGACCGAGGGATCTTGTTTGCAAGATGAGAGCTTGATCTTCAGAGACGAGCTTCTTCTTCTTCCCCAAGTCGGCTGAAAGTAATCACTTCCTTCTGAAACACATTTCTTAAATGAGTGAATTTCATGATCCTGGGAGGCCATCCAAGGTGTCCATCACCACTTCTTCATTCTTCACTTCTTCTTTCCCCGCTTGAAGTTGTTATTTCATTTGAGAGATCCTTATGACTACATGGTCTCTGCATTCTGGATCTTCACATTCTTCAACTGGTTTCTTAAGGTCATATTCTGATCTATGTTCTTCCCTTTAAATAGATTGGTCAAGGAATCAAACCTCATCAATTTCTTTATGGAAGACACTTGTAGTACAATTTGATTCGAAATTGAATCATCAATGATCTTCTGGGATTTGACCAAGTTCTTCTTGAGAAAGGCTTCTAGCCTCATCTCCCTCTGAAACTGGAACCTCTATGCTCATGTAGGTGTCCAATCCATTTTCTTCAGAGAGATCATATACTTATAGGCTTGGAAGTTGTCAACTTCACCAAGCTTATCATCAAGCTGATGTCATAGATCACTTTGAAAAGAGAACCTCAAATGAACATAGAAAAGGATCAGATCTTACCAATTTGAGGTGTCCGTTCTGGTTCCAGAGCTGGCTAATCTAGGGTTTGTCACAAAAACCCTAATTTTAAAACTCAGAATATTTCAGATATTATTGGATATACAGATAGATCTCTTCAAATGGAGCTGTCCAATGTACTCCATTTCTGAAAATAGTGGAGGGAAGCTCCCGGAACAGGAAGCCCTAATTTTCCAATTTCTTCTGCAGAAATGCCTGTTACTGTTTCTGTGATATCTACGACATTTCTGATCCTCTATCTCTGAAATTTTTTAATGAGGTAACCTCGCATGTCCCTGATCCACTACCATAGTTTTCATCAGAATTGGTTTCACCATTTGGGATTTATGATCATTTTCCCAAGGTGACCTGTTACAGGACTGTTCAGAACAACGAAGTTGTACGGCATGCCACGTGTCATGGGTTCATCTTATGAGTCTGATAATTGGACCAACGAAATTAAAGTCCTTGAAATTTCTGGAAAACCTTCAGGAATTCCATTTGGACCTCTGTAGCCCAATATATTTCAATTCTCCCCAGGTGTCCTGTTTAGGGATGAATTCTGGAAGAGGCTGGAACCCTAACTTGGAGAGAACATATCTCTTGGAATACAACGAATCGGTGGATGAATTTTGGATACAGTGTTCATCAGGATGGTTTATTCGTCCCCTGAAATTTTCATCTCTTTATCCTTCACCAATATTGAAATATAGAGAATGTGCCAAAACATAGCAGTTTTAGTATTTAGGGTTTTTCTAGCTCGAGGTCAAACTAGGGTTTGACTTTCCCGGAGATTCACCCAACCAAAAAAATTGATCCAGGTCTCTAAAATTCGGTTTTGATGAGGAGAAAAATCCTATGCTGGTCTCACTCAAAAATTCCTCTTCTGTAGAAAGCCCTAATTTCCACAACGAAAATTGAAAATGCTCGGAATCGAATTCCGCTTCGACAGAATGATTGTGGAGAGAGAACCAAAAATAAGAATCCCTAGCTTCTGTAACTTGTGAAAGCTTCCCTATTCAGGTTAGCTCTGATACCATGTTAAATTTTCATATGCTTAACTAAGACATAAGTATATCATTTCATTTTTCATAATAAAAGCATATAAAGCAGGATCACTGAAAGAAACAGTATCACAAGAACAACACAGATTTATCCTAGGAAAACCCCTAAGGGAAAAACCCAGCAAAAGCTTCCTCAATATAGATGCCCCAAAAGGGAAAAAGGTAAAACCAACAAGGAGATCAAAAACCTGATTCTCCTCCTTCTCCAGCAACTCCTCTCCTCCACAAGTGCGCTATTCCAAGTGAGTGTGTGTGTCACAAATGAGGAGCACTAAACCTCTATTTATATTCATCCATTTACTTAAAGTTTACTCAATCAACATGTTGGCTTAATTTAACTCATGTAGGCTCGATTTACACATGTAGGCTCAAGTAACCACACTGGGGTGCTGATGACCCACCTTTACAAATAGAGGGGACTACCTCATGACTCTTATTAGTTCTTCCGATTAGGAGCATCGGGGTATAATGTAATACAAGTGGTTCTCCCGGTTGGACCATCGGGGACCACAAAAGATACATAAAGAATATTCTTCGAAGTTACAATATTTCAACATCCATGATGGTTCTATTCTTCCTCTCTACAACCTGATTCTGTTGTGGATTGTAAGGAGTGGACAACTCCCTCTTAATCCCTGAATCCTTACATAGTTCCTTGAACTCATTTGAAGTGAATTCTCTGCCATTGTTTGATTGAAAATTCTTGATATTCTTTTCAGTCTGGTTCTCGATCAATAATTTTAATTCCTTGAACTTGCTAAACACTTCATTTTTATTATTCATGAAGTAAATCCATGTCTTCCTAGAAAAGTCATCAATAAAAGAAACATAGTATGCATACCCACTTAGTGAGCTTGATGACATTGGTCTGCATACATCAGAGTGGATGATTTCAAAGATTCCTTTTGCTTTGCTCTTGCTGCTTGGAAATGTCTTCTTTGTGTTTTTTCCTTTCGTACATCATCTATAGACCCCTTCATGTTTTGCTTGAATTTTTGGAAGAACTTCAATAGCTTTGCTTGCAAGTGGTAGTGCTCTGTAATGTACATGTGCAAGCCTTCTATGCCAAATTTCATTTGGTTCTACTGTGTCATGAACAAAAGCTTGATCTGGTTGGCCCTTCAACTTATATAGACCTCCTTCTTGTTCTCCAATCACTATTGCATTGTCAAAAGTCTTTCCCTTTGGCCACATAAGAACTTGGCCATCTACAAAAGAAACCCTCATTCCTTTTGCATACAATGCAGATATGGAGAGGAGGTTTTTCTTTAGTCTTGGAACAAATAATACATTCTTCATCTTCAAATACTTTCCAGAGTCTATTTTATAGAAGGATTCACCACTACCTTTTATTGGATACTGGTAGTCATCCCCAAGTTTCACCTTGTGAGGTGACTCATGTTCATATAGCTTCACAAATGATTCTTTGAATCCTGTTATGTGCTTGGAAGAACCACTGTCTATAAGCCAATCATTGCTTCCACGTGAAACAGTTCCTGTGAGAGTGGAGATTAGAACATATTCATCCTCACTTGAAGAGTCATCACTCTCTTGTCTGATTCTCTTTGTGGAAGGTTCATCATCCTCAGCAGCATGGGTATGATGTCTTCTCTTGTTCTTCTTCCTTAGATTTCTTTTGTTAGGGCAGAATTTGGATATGTGACCTTTCTCATCACATGTGTAACATCTAATAGTATTTAGATCTTTTCTAGAGTGTGAGATCTTACCTTTGGAGTGATAATTTCTCCTCCTATTTTTCTTGGAGTGAACTGTGAAAGCTTGATCTTCACTACCCATCTTCTCTTCTAGAGCTTCTATCCGAGCTTCTTCTTGAGAGCATTCTTCCCATATCCTACTAAACTTGAATAACTTCTTTCTGTCACAGATTCCTTGAATGAAAGAGTCCCATGATCTAGAGAGACCATTCAAGGTGGTCATCACAATCTCTGCATTTTCCACTTCTTCATCTACTGCTTCTAGTTTCTCCTTGTTCTGAGAAACCCTTGTAAAGTAAGACTGAATAGTCTTAGCATTCTGGATCTTCACATTATTCAATTGGTTTCTCAAAGTCATCTTCCTGTTTATGTTCTTCCCTTCAAACAATTTGGTTAGGGCATCAAACATAGATTTAGGTGTCTTGAGGGAGGACACCTGTGGTATGAGATGATATTTGATAGAATCAGCAATGATTCTCTTTGCCATAACTAAATTATTCTTATGTAAGGCCTTAGCCTCATCTCCATATGGAACTAGAACCTCCTCATTAATATAGGAGTCCAACTCATTTTCTTCTAGGACCAGGGAGATACTATACTTCTAGGCTCGTAAATTATAAGCTCCCTCAAGCTTTTCATCAAGCTTGGTATGATGAGACATATTAAACTAAGAACCTCAAATGGAAATACAAAATATTTAGATCTTACCAGGTCAAGATGTCGGATCTGGATTTGGAGCTGAAATCCTGCAATGCTGGTTCAGTAGAAAATTAGGGTTTTTCTTTTTTGGAGATTTGTCCACCCAAATGCCTTGAAATTTATCCCTAACTTCTATTTTGGGGAGGATATGAATCCAAGATTGGGCTCACTGAAAAATTCCTCTTCTATGAAAAGCCCTAATTTCCGGTAGTAGTGTTGGGTCCAAAACTAAAAAACCTCATAATTGGATTCTGCTTTGATAGAAAGATGTGCCTTAAGGAGGAGAGTTATTCCACCTTAATTTTGCTGAAAATATATGGAGGAATATCGACAAACTAGGAATCCCTAGTTCCCGCAGCTACATAGTGTCTTCTTCTCAAGTTAGCTCTGATACCATGTTAGAATTTCATTATTAAGCTAGCATTATATTAGGATCTTTACTGAGATAATAACAAGCACAACAATCAAACACAAGAGATAATGGACACAGTGTTTATCCTTGGGAAAACCATAAATGGTGAAAACCCCACCACTTCCTTAGAGATATAATTAGCACCAAAATAGAAAATCCCCAAAATAGTAAGTGATCTCCCGACAGCAGTAACCTTCTACTTGTCTAGCCCCAGTGTCTTCTCCTTACTCAACTATGCACTACACTTGAGTGTGTATGAGTTGTGTGATAAATAGAGACTCCAGTTCTCTATTTATACTAATCCCGACATGACTAAAACACTACAAGGGCCGACCTCTACTAGGAGAGACTAATAACCCTAGTGCCCCGGGACCGTGGGGACTTTAACCCTTAGACAATAGGAGGGTTACACACAATGACTTGACATGAATTTTTTACATGATAGAACTTTCCGATAGGAACATCGGGGCATGACATAACTCAAGTATATCCCAGAATAAACATCGGGTTACAATATATAATAAATACAAGTAAAATACATTCTGAAGTTACATATACATCAACATTTTCTTCATTACTGAAACACTTACTAAAAGATCAAATGGTCTAAGAACATACTGTGTTTATGACAGGGTGACTATTACAAAGGAGATATGTCTAAAAGACAGAAGAAGAAGGCTTCTATTGCTGAGGGAGAACCAGAGATGGAAATCATCACCAAGGTGAAATACATATATGAAGATACCAAGGCTACCACCGCGATCGAGCCAGATTACATATGGGGGAAAATATATAGGATGATTGCAAATCAGAATGTTCCTGATGTAGAATTTGAAGAACTGACTATTTATTCAAACATCGAGAAATATGCTCTTATGAAAGTAGCCACGAGACTTGAGTTGTTTCCATGCTCAGAAGTGATTAGTTGGATTCTACCCAGGGCAAATGTAACTACGATGATCCTGGAAAATACTTCCAAACAAGGATACAATGCATACAACCCTACTTATGTCTCCATGGCATATCATCTGCCTCCTACTCAAATTTACCTAACAGAGAGCTGGTTGAAAGAGACAGATTTGGACCTGGTTGAAACAGTTAAAAGATTGATGATACCAGGGAAGAACTTTTGAACCAGGCCCTCAGGAGAATATGATACATCCACTCTCTGGACTCCCTATAGATTTATTGCACTGATGCTGAATAGGATTTTTGGGAGAGCTCACGGTAAAAGCTTCAAATTGGGATGGATACCAATTATTTTCTATGTAGGCACTCAAGGGACCATATTCAATTGGAAAAACATAGTGTCCAATAGCCTCTTAGCATGCATATCTTCATCTTTGGGAGGGGTATCATAGAAGAAGTCATAGTTCTACATGAGCTCTATCTTAGTGGACTGTATACTATGTAGCCAGTCTTTTCTAGCCTTGAGGTGTAACTGGGATAGGGACAGGACCCCTGTATACACTGCATACAAATTATTTTGGGCACTCAAATACTATAGACACTACAAAGAGATATGTGAACACTTCATCATGCCTTTGTACACCCTAAATTTCCTGAATAAATGCAACTGCATGTCAGAAGAAGCATTCAAAGATATTGAAGAATATGGAAGTTATTATCTAACTGACGAAGGAATGTATATTAGAATGTATGGTGTCTCCAGGGCACCTTATCTACTCCCTAAATATGCCATTGATTATGTGATACATAAAGAAGCATTTAGGAAGGTATATCTTGATGGTGTAGGGAGTTTTTTGTTCGAAGATAAGAAGGCAGCATATCCTGCCATACCTTCCTGGCTAGGGATTTATAAGTTTTCAAAGGTAAAACAGACTGCAAAATTCATGTAGGAGCTGGAGCACTTCCATTTTGGTGAGATGAGCTTTCACAAGAATGACTCCCATAATAAGGTTGCAGAGCATTGCAAGGAGGAAAATGTTCATTTTGAATACACCAATTTATGTGACAAAGACAAGGAAATATTTAGAAATGAAAATAATATGGCTACCTTAAAGAAGAGATTTAAACAGAAAACCACCACTATGGGCGGAAAGGGAAAAAATGCACAAAAGACTAGGAAAGATCAAGAAGAAGAAGCCAAAAAGAGGGAAGAAGATGCTAGAAGGCTAGCGTAAGAGGTAGAGATTTGGATAAAGAATGAAGAAGAAGAAAGAAAGAGAGCTGCGGAGGAAGTAGCAAAGAAAGAAGAGGAGGAGAAAAATAGAAATGAAGAAGCAGAGATAAAGAAAAAACAAGAAGAAAGCAAAGGTCTGAGGTTAACAGGATCTCAAACAGACCAATAGACTACTGAACAGTTGGATACACAAGGGGCACATGATCATACAAATAAATAGCATGGACAAGATAATGTTGATCCCCAAGAGCCTTCTGCAACTTCTGGCAGCAATCAAGAACAAGTTGTGTTTTCTGGAATAAATTTGATACCTTTCATGCAGAAAGAAGGGGAAGAGGTCCCCAATTTCAGCACCATTTTCTATGACAAGGAAAAGAAAAGGATCGTTAAAAGAACCGAGAAAAAGGTTGAAAAAGGAGGACAATCAGGAAAGATGATAACTGACAAGACATTGGTGTATGGAACAGATGTAGATCCACGATTGATAGCCAGAGCAAGGGTGGCATTAATCCAGGCCACCGAAGACAATGTAGACAGGATTATGATAGACCTTGAACAATCAAAAACGAATGCAACACAATTAAAAGAAACTCTGAAGAAAGAGAGGGATGAAGGTCATAAGTTGAAGAGGAAATATGAGGACATGTAGAATGAAATGAGGACTTCAAATATTGAACTCCATACTCTCCAGGAAAATAAGATGGCTTTATAAGTTTCTATAGAGAAAACAGAGAAAGATGCTCGGAACAGCTTGGCAGAATTACAGAGGCTACAGATAGAGCATCAAGTGCTGAAAACTGAGAAAACTGATCTTCAAGTGTCATACAAAACTCTAAGTGTAGAGAAGGTCCAGTTGCAAAACAAGGTCATTGAGTTAGAATCAGAGAAGGCTGCCACTGAAGAAAGAGAGAAACAATATCAAATGCAGGTAGTAGTTTTGGAGGGACATAATGCTTCATTGACAGCATCATTGAAAGATGCTATGGAATAGAAGATAGATGTCAAACCTTCGAAGGAATATGTTCTATCTCAGAGGAGGAAAATCCACCAACTACAAATGTGCATTGAGGACGCAAGGTGTAATATTTTGCAAATAGATAGTAGATAACTACAAAGAAGTTAAAGGTTGGTACCCAGCTTGAGATAACTACAATTACTGAAAGACCTATCATGAAAGGTACCAATGAAGGTCCACAATTGATGGCCTCAATTGGTATCGCAGCTGCTCAAAAAAATTCTTATAATGTGGATAGATTGAAAGAAACTGTAGATCAATACAAGGAAAGGATGGTAAGAGTGAAGGGTACTCTGATCAAAGAGAGAGGAGAAGGCGAGGAAATGAAGAGAAAACATGAATCCACTCTTTCAGAGTTCGAAAGAATACAGGAGGCCTACTAAGTTTTGGAATCAGAAAAGGAGGCCTTGGTTCTTTTAAGTTCCATCACTAAGGGAGAAAAGAAAGGCCTTGAAAATAACATTTTAGAGCTAGAGATGCAAAAGGTTGAAACTGATAAACAAGAAGAAGAGTTAAAGGCTCGAGCAACGAAGTTGAAGGAACCAAATATATTTTTGGAGACTCAGCTCAAGGTATCAAATGAACAACAATTTGATATTACCCCTCTCTGAGATAATTCCCTCTCGATCAGGAGGAAAACATAACAGGTCCAGCTAAATCTTGCAGAAGAAGTTTATAATATTAAACATGATGAAAGAACATTGCAGGAAATCTCAGCGATCTCAACTAATTTCAGAACAAAGACAATAGAAGTTGTAGAAATTATTCAAGGACAACTAAGATGGATAGAAACCACTGCAACATTTCCATAGCATTTGCCACAGAAGACCACTGAGAACCTGAAGATAGAATTCAAACTCATGGATTTCAACACTAAGGCTGTTGTAAGATTAACTGCTAGGGTCAGGAAAAATATGGAGAAGTGTATGTATTTTTATAAGAGGGTGCTCATAACACATAATAGATGTCAAACCTCTACGGAAAAAATAATCCATGAATTTTCTTACCTTGAGGAACATCTAAAGTACCTCCAAGACAAACTGCAGGAGGAAGATCTTAGCATACAACAAGTTAAAGGAATTACTGAGAAAGCAGTAAAGAGTTTGGTTACACAAGCAATAGTTAGTAATTGTCTTCTTGAATACCAAATCAGGGTAACTCCACCAAAAAAAATAGAGATAAAGTCGCAGCTGGCCATACATGAAGTGGCAGTTAGATTGCTGGAGCCTACGGACTTCAATACCATCGTTGCAGAAGTTGTTGGATGGAAAGAATTTGTTGAAGGGTCGGATAAGCCCTCCTAAGTTTTTTCCTGTGTACATGTGGCAACTTTCATAGATTATATTGTTTATTTCTATTTTTCTAGTGTGAGTCGCTAGAAGACAAAAATTTGTAAATCGAAGAGTGAAAGAATCCTAAGAGGTTGGAGTAGCTAAAAATTCATGTGTAAAATGTATAAATATGGGTAGAATAGAGATTACAAGGGAATTTTCTAGCGTATCTGTGCTGAAGATATTTGTATGAGAACTACTTCTTTTATGAATAAAGATAACCAAATTTTGTTGGAGGAAGGATTGTATGAATTTCCAAATGGATTGTGTGGAATGTTGAATAATGAACTATTTCTATTTTATCCTGTTATACAACTGTAAATCGTTCCAAACTGTTCAATTATTTCGGTAGTTTATGAATGATTTTATTTTCTATTAGAAATCTTGTACATGTAAATGAGTAATGAATGTGTTAACAAAGATACATATATTTTTTTATATTTTCTGTTATAATTATGTACGTTAAATTTAGAAGTATACCTGTAGGATTCTACTAGCAGCATTACAGTACATTGCTCAATTAATTATATTCTTTTCTCCCCTAGGGGATAGGTTAGATTAGGTTAGATTAGAATATGGTAGATTTGCTTAACAGTAATTGTGGGGTAAGAGTGATAAGACAACAAGTAAGAACCTACACATCATGGGTTGAGGCTCTTACTCTCCAGTCACTTGCATTTAGTCTAGGCACTGGCATATCATTCTAAAACATAAAATTACATAAACGGTGGACTAGGACACAACCAAAAAAATAGACTTAAAACATTTTGTTAATTCTACGGTAGTCGGGTCACTAACCGGACATATTCCCCATTTCAAACAGTGAACAATCTAATTGGGAATGGTTATTGAGGAGAATCCCTACTGTCTGTACCTGGGATTTTCCAGGAATCAATAGTTTTTGCATTAGAGGGAGGGTCAACAGTTCATGGTTGGCAGAGGAAATCCGTTTACTAGAAACTATTCCACTGGTGATAGCTCTGAAACTAGGTTTCTAGAAGATTTCATTTCTGAAAAAAGAGTAGACCCTCAAGTAGAAGTTCCATAATTCCTCTACCATTTTCCTTTTGAATTAGTTAACCATTTAAGGAAACATACAAGGTCTTATGTGAAGAATCTTGGAGGATTGAAAAGAATCCCTGAATTACCAAGAAGGAAGGCTTCCAGGAGAGTGCCTACTTACATAGAAGATTTGATTTTGGGGGGTAATTTGGAAGAATTGGTGAATTTTTCCATACAGGATATTTTTCAACCACTTAATCAGTTCAAACCAGATTCCCCTATTTTTTAGTCTCCATTATAGTCACCTATTCAATCTCCACCACAGACTCCTCATATAATCATGGCTAGAAATGTACCCCCAAATGCTAATGAACCTATAAATCCTAATCCACCACCATCTCAGATAGCTAGAACACCACTCAACCTGGCTCCTCCTTTACATGCTTTGCCTCATAATGCTGAAAAGGAATTACCTAAGTTCAATCCCAAAAAAGGCATTTTAGCGGATGACCACCGGCAAAGTTTTTATTTGGCTTTAGAACTTTTATCTGTGCAGAATGAATACGTGGTATGCAAACTATTTCCATATACATTTGAAGCTAAGGCCTCTTCTTAGTATTTTAGTTTACTAGAAAATTCGATAGCAGATTGGAATACTTTTGTAAGGGTGTTTAAGGGTAAGTTTGGTAGTCAAGGAATCACTGCCGCTCTCATGAAAGAATTTTTATCTCTGAGGATGTACAAGAAAGAAAAAGTGCAATATTTTAATCATAGGTTTGGTGCCCATTTGAATAATTTCAGTGCTACGATAAAACCTGCTGAGGAAACTTTAATAGAATACTACACTTCAACACTTTTTCCTAGCATAGCAATGTTTGTTAAGAGGTCAGTAAAGCCTTCTTTGGTAGAAACATATTAGGAATCAAACAAAGTAGAAGTTTAACTTTACAACATAAACAAACGCACTACAGAACCAAAGATAAGGACCGTAAAACCCCAAAAATTCACAAAAAATTAAAATTTTCTATGTGACATTTAATGTTTAAGTCATAGCCTAAAAATGCTAGTTTAAAAACTAACCCTAATTTAATTAAAAGATAGATTACAAGACAGGACATTAACAGAAAATTAGGAGTTAATTCTCTTTGATTAACAGTAACTAAAAGGCTACAGAATCTTACATACTGACTTGTAAGTTAGATGTGACTGCTTGTATTCCATCTAGATGGATTTCCAGTTATGAATAAATGTTTATTAGAGTTAAGAGTTTTCAAACTATTGAATTCAGATCATTGATTTGTTTGTAAAGTATGAATGCTTTTGATGGTGGTTTTCTTTTCTTATTGAAGGGGGATTGAGGGTAGCGCGATGCTTACTTAGCTTTCTCAAAGCTAATGTAGATTCGATGCTTCTATAGGTATTTACAGGTAAAATTTTACTTCCAGGTTACGAGTCATAAATTTAAATTTCGGAAGACTGAATGAGTAAGTTAGGAAAGAAAATACCTTAAATTTATTTTATGTCTATAAAATCGAAGCGTAACAAACTCGCAGTCCTATAAACAAGACTATTCTATCTAGACAGCAGATTGGAGTTGATAGTGTGCTTATCTATTTTAAAAATTAAGTTATAAATTTGATGGCATGTAATTATCAACATGCTCTTGGTTGTTGAAGGTACTGGAAACCCTATTACTTTCCATATGCTTTATAGCTATGAAATTTTTTCCTACTAAAAGCTAGAACTTCCCAAGTTCTAACATTATCATCACTATTTTTGTTTAGTAGTTATATACTAACTATAACTAAAAAAACCTAGCCTATGCATATACACATTCGATACATACCATATATACTATCCTAAGTATATATACAATGCATATAATAAAAACTAACCTAGGCATATATTCATTGCATATGGTATAAACTAATCTAAGTATATATATTCTATGCAAAACATAGAAAATGTATGACTATTAACAATGTAATGGTATTATAATTATATACCATGTAATGGTATTATCTTAACCATGCAATGCATGCTCAAACTATATAAAGTGCAGAAAAGATTTAAGAAATAGTGGAGTCCATGTGGGGGTTATTCGTTCAAGGAAGGGTTTTGGTGTTAAACCCTATGCACCAAACATTTAAATTTTTCCATAATACTACTCGGCTCCATTTGTTGTTATTGTTTTTGGAGGAGGAGTGGTGCCAACACACCCTCATCCCTCTCGGGTCTCTGCAACCGAGGTCATCTTTGCTTTGGCCATGGTGTTTAACGTTTTGTAAGTTTTGGTTTCTCACCATTGTTGTGTTCTTCGAGCTAGCTGAGGTGTTTACAGGTTTAAGACCTGGGGTCTTAGCCATTATTTATTTCTTGACATCGGTCGTGGCATTTGGAAGTTTAGAAATCTGGTTCCTTGCCTCAATTCGTTCCTAAGTTCAACATTTACCCGGTGGTCACTTTTGTTTTCTCAGGGCATTAACAAGACGAAAACTCTTGTTCAATCCCATGACTGTAAGCTTAACAATTAAACTGGTAAGTTTTCTTCATAGATTTCAATAATTTTATTATTTCGTTTTATAAACTTTACCAAGTTATGTTCTAAACATTTACTGTTTTTTATTAGGTGTCCCACGTTGGCGTTGCATAGTCAAAAATTCAAAGGCGATGCTCTGAAGGTGAAGGGTATGAGTGTGAAAGGGTTTCGGGTAAGCCTCGATCCCAACCTTAAGGTACCCCTTCATTGTTGGTGTGTATGGAATCAAGGGTTCCTACCAGATGTTTGTTACATCGTTCACACTTTCTAGTGGTCGAACTTGTTGTTTTTCTTTGATTTAGTGAATAAGGTCATATGGCTATCCTTACAGGTAACCTCTAGGGTTTTATAAATGAGCCACAGCTCTTGTACTGTCGATTTAGGGTGAGCAACGTTACTATCCAAGGTTTTTAAAATTGTCTTGTTTATTGTAATTACTTTGATGGAAAGTAGGCTCAACCTAAAAACTCAGCCACAATGGATCTTTTGTGGATACAATTAAGTTAATGCATTTTCATTTTTGAAGAGTTAAAAATCGTGTGGTGACTATTTCGATTAGAGTGGAAATTCTGTTTATATAATATTTTGTTTGTTGTAAAGCATAACTTATGTCTCTTCGGTATACCCCTGTTTAGCAGTTGTTTCTCCTTTGGTATTTCGATTTCGCAGTGATCTACTTAAAATAATGATAATTTAGACGACTGTTCATTTTCCTTACATTTATAAAGGGCAGAACTTTCGGACCCAAAATGTAAACAAGTGTGAGTTAAATGCGTTTATTCTTGTAATTTTCCAGCATAGAATGAATTATGTTTGTAAATAAAAGATTTTGGTTGTTAGATAAAGTTTAATTATGATGTATCTGTAAAACGGCTTAAACCATTAGCAAAATCATTATTACTATTTTAGATATGTAATCTTCTCCGTAAGGGAGTTAACCTAGAGTTTTGTTTTAATGGAAAATTTGCAAATATATAATAGTATTTTTCAAAGTTATAATGCATAATACAACTAAGTTTACTAATACTTATTTTACATATTTATAATAAGTATTATAATTTTTTACCATTTCAGCATTTATTTGTGCATTAAGAACTTGCCATTCTAGTTATTTAACATAACCGTTTGAGGTTACTAGAGCATTATTTTCCATCGTGTAAGAAGAGTAACATTTTTGTGTTTTAGGTTTTACAATATTAAAATTATGATTGGTTTATTTATTAAGTGTAAATAATTACATTGCATTTAGTATTTATTAAATTTCTTATACTTCAAACAGATTACTATCTGTGTGACCTAAGCTTACAGTAATAGTCCCTGTGTAATACTCCTAGAGGTTTTAAATAAAGGAAAGAGTTCTAGAAACAAAAGGATTATTATGAAACCTAGCTAAAATAATCAGTAAAAGCTTCTAATGTTGGAGAATATTCAAATCATATTATTCATGTATAATCATTCCTATTTACCTCTAAACAAACTTTATGTACTAGAGTAATTCATATCACGATGAGTGGAAAAATATAGAAAGGAATTTCGTTCATCATTACACCATTTCTAATTCTAGCCTGTTGATTTATTCTATTAAACAAATACTGGTAATTTCCTGAATAAAAATGCGGACTTAAACAGTCTATTTACAACTGCAAGTGTCTAAGAAATACTAGTAAAACTAATCAAGACTACTTTCATTCTAGTAATTTTCTTGCATAAGGTAAATAAGATAACACAATGGAACCTGATAACTTGTAGAGGAGACAAACATCCCAAGGAGCCCATTCCACCCAACCTTTTCCTAAAGATAGCTCAACGGCTTGTCTTAGTACCCCAGAGCCTCTCCACTGAACCACCAGAATGAAAGCACTGCATGAGGAAATGGGATTAAATACCCTTCCAACTCAACATAAGTATTTAGCAGCAGTACTTTATGTCCTCGACAATAAATAAATTAGCTAACAAGCTACACTAGTTCTGAAAACAGTCTTAATCACTCAATCCACTTCTACCTTTCCCCTCATCAAATCTCATGTGCATCTTTCTCAACTTTAGAAATTTCACAAGGTAATGATTGAACAACCTCTTGCTGAATTTGATGGATAGATATATGCATGCCTAGGTATTTTTGGTCATTTTTTCACTTAATGAGCCACCTACTCTGTTTGAATTTCTTGGGGAACATGACCACAAAATTAGGAAAGTTCCCCCCTGCAACAACTACAAGTGGTTGAATTCCACCTAGTGGGCTAGTGAACACTCATTCAACATCCTCCTTAGGCTATTTGTCTCATATTTTATTAATTAACTAATAAAATATTCAACATAATTAATTACAGACATCCTTGTCCCCACATGGTCAATAGTGTCAAACTTTACAATAAAAATAAAATAGAATGTCTTCTTAAACATAAAATGTTATTGAAATTGGGGTATGTGACATACACCCCCCCCTTAAGTCCAACATCATCATCGATGTTGCTTTATTCATCTTCCTCGGAGCTTCCCTCGAACCGAATTGGATATGCTTCTCGCATATGACTCTCCAATTCCCAGGTTGCTTCTTCTAGACTAAGGTGCTTCCATTGCACCTTCACATGCCCAATGGTGCGATTCTGAAGAAAGATCTCCCTCTTTTCAAAGATACAATCCGGTTCCACCAGAACATCTCCTTCGAGTTCCACCTGCACATCATTCCAATTTATAACATAAGTAGCATCATGTACATTTTTTTTAAACCAAAAATATGAAAAACATTATGAAATTTAAGATTCAGTGCTAAGGCCAATTGGTATGCCACTGGTCCAACTCTGGACAATATTTCTAAAGGCCCACAATACCTGGGTTCTAGATTAGCACAACTCCCTAAATTTAAAGAACTCTTTTTAGGTTTTACCTTAATGAAAACATGTTCATCCACCTAGAACTATTTCTGAGTTCGTTTAAGATCCTATTGACTCTTTTTTCTTCCTTGTGCAACCTTCAAATTACCTTGTACCTTCTTCACGGTTAATTCCCTCTCCTTTAATAAATCAAGTCCTAGTATTAACCTATCCATGGGATTGCTCCATGATATGGGAGTATTGCATTTTCTGCCATATAGAATCTAAAATGGGCTGAATTTTGATGAATCTTGGTAATGGTTGTTGTATGCAAACTCAACCAAGTGTAAGTAGCTCTCCCATTTACTTGGATGTTCTTTAACGTACATCCTTAACATATCTTCCAAAATCTGATTTACCCTTTCAGTGTGTCCATCCGTCTGTGGATGAAAACATGTACTCAAATTTAAAGTAGTATTTAAACCATTAAATAAATATTTCCAGAAGTTTCCCGTGAATTTAGAGTCCCTGTCAGAAATTATAACTTTTTGAATTCCATGTAAATGAAAACATTGTTTCATATATATTTCAGTAATATTAGTAGCCTTATCAGTGGTATTTACTCGTATAAAATAGGCTTCCTTACTAATTTTTCCAACGACTACCATTAAAGAATGACTTTGGTTTTGATTTCTAAGCAAACCTGTAATGAAATCAATGCTGATTATTTCCCATTTCCATCTAGGAATTGGTAATGACTGTAATAAATCGGTTGGATGCTGATGTTCAGTCTTAATCTGTTGACATTCAAAACATCTAGCAATATATTCTACCAACTCATTCTTCATATTCGGCCAAAAGTAATCTTTCTGTAACATAGTTATTGTCTTTTGATAGCCACGGTGTCCTGAATAGGGAGTCTTTTGTATTTCATTTAATATTAGCAACTTAACTTTAGGTACGTTAGGTACATACAATATGTTTTTATAAAGTATTAACCCCTTTTTGTTTAGACTGTAACCTGTACTTAAACTTTCACTGTTACATTTCCTGTCACTTTAGCTTGTAATTTTTGGTAATTTTCATATAATGTTACTCCTTCGAGCTGATATTCTAAATCTATTTTGTAAGTACTGATTGCTGCCATGAAATTTAATCTTACGTTTCTACTCAAAGCATTAGCTATCTTATTTTCTTTTCCCTTGATATGTTGGATCTTGAAATCGTACTCACTAAGGAAAGCTATCCACCTGGCTTGCCTTGCGTTTAAATTTGGTTGATCCAATAGATACTTTAAACTCTTATTATCTATCATTAAAGTAAATTTTCTCCCGATCAAGTGATGGTGACACATATTTAATGCATGAATCACAGCAGCCAATTCTAGACCGTAAGTAGCGCAATTTTTCTCATGAATTTTAAGTTTCTTGGACTCGTACGCTATTACGTGTCCTTCTTGAGTTAAGAGCCCACCAAGGCCTTCGGTGCATACAAAAAATTCCTTGTTAGGATCCCCGATTCTTAGAATTGGCGCAATAGTTAACAATCCATTTAATTTCTCAAAACTCTCTTCACATTTTTGATCCCATACAAACTTCTTTCCTTTATTCTGTAGATAATTTATGGGATTCACGATCCTTGAGAAACCCTTAGTAAACCTTCGATAATAACCAATGATTCCCATGAATTACCACACATCAGTCACATCCTTTGGGACCGACCATTAGTTAATTCATTTTATCTTATATGGGTCAACCAAGATCCCATCTTTAGTTATTACGTGACCCAAATATTGTATTTTATACTTAAATAAGTCGCATTTATTGACCTTGGCGTAAAGCTGATGTTCTCTTAACACTTGTAAAATGATTTTTAAATGTTCCTCGTGTTCTTCTTTAGTCTTAGAATAGATTAAAATATCATAAATAAAAACTACTACAAACTTATCTAGATATTTATGTAATACGTTGTTCATTAAACACATAAAGACTGTCGTCGCATTAGTTAACCCAACTTACATGACAACAAACTCATAGTGATCATATCAGGTCCTAAAAGTCATCTTCAAAATATCACCATCCTTAATCTGGACTTGATGATAACTGAATCTTAAATCAATTTTTGAAAATATTGTTGCTCCATGTAGCTGATCGAACAGATCATCTATGTAGGGCAACAGGTATCTATTTTTAATTGTCATCTTATTAAGTTGACGGTAGTTAATGCATAAGCGCATAGTACCATCCTTCTTTTTAACAAAGATGACCGGTGCTCCCCAAGGAGACACATTTGTCCTTATATACTTCTTAGCTATCAGTTCTTTTAATTGTGATTTTAGTTCATTAAGATCCAGGATGTTCATTCAGTAAGGAGGTTTTGAGTCAGGCATCGCACCAGGTACTAGCTCATAGTGAAATCCAGCTCTCTTTTTGGAGACAGTACTGGAATTTCCTTCAGAAATACATCCAAATATTCTCTCAGAATTGGTGTATCTTATATTTTAGTTTTACTTCCTTATTGATGTATTCTTCATTAGTTCTAGTTACAACAAAAAGCGTTACACCCCTTCCAAACAACCCTTTTTAGTTGTAAGGTAGAAATATGTCTCATTGTTGTTTTCTTAGGGATTCGTTTTACTATTACCGTTTCTCCTTCGTTATTTAAATAGGTAAAGGTTTTCTCAAAAAAAATTAACAATACTCGATGTTGTTCCAACCAATCCATTCCAATTAATATGTCATAGGAGCTGTAGCTAGGGTTTTCACCCTAGCTTGTGCTGATGAGCACCTACTAAGGAATCTGAAATCCTTAGTAGCAGTTCAATGAAGTAAATAAAAATAGACTGAAGTAAAAACTAAGCTAGAGCAGTAAACGTAAATATCATGAAATAAGAACAGCAAATAAAAGTGTAATGGTGTTTTTGATTAAGATTACCTCCAATGAGGAGGTTGGTGGAGTCCGTTGCGCTGATCCGATGTCGGTGGCTCCGAGCTCCAAGCTGCTCCTTCTCCCTCTCCGATGGTGGAAAATGGGCCAAAAGGGGTGTCAATGGTGAAAATTGCTTGATGGTAAGCTAGGGTTTCACGAGATGTTTTGGCAGAGTAAGGGTGCTTATGACTGTGGATGTGAAATGAGGGGTCTCCACCACTTATTTATAGTTTTTTAGTGGTGGAATGCTGGCCCATGGTTTTTGGAAACCATGTGGTTTAGGGCAGCTTGTTTAGGGTTTTTGCTGTTTTAGGGTTTTCCTCCTTTTTCCTCATTATTTTTATTCCTTTTCTTCCCTTTTGGGGATTTTTGCTATTTTTAGAGGAATTTTGGTTATTTTTGGAGGAAAAAGGGGTTTTTTGGCCTTTTGGAGGCATTTTAGGCCTTTTGGAGGCTTTTTAATGGGATTTTCAGGGAAATATGGTAGGCAAATAGACAAATGAGCCATGTGGTGAGGTAGATGAGGTAGTTAACCATTTTTGGGTGTTAACAGATTGCCCCCTGATGTGCGAGGGCAGGAGCTCATCGTATGGCCGATGGACATCATGAGTCATATTTGGTTTGTCTTGTGGGGATGGAGAAGAGAAGGAAGCAGCTGAAATCCGGGACACCAATCTCGAACCACCTACAAGGACTGAAAAGTACATAACCTCAATAATGGATGAGGGATCATCTGATAATATGGACGAGGCGGGCATTCCCATGCTCGTATCAGAATATAACATATAAATGGTCCTCAAATACTGGATGAGGAAAGATCTCAATATATAGACGAGGCGGGCATACCCATGCTCGTATCAAGATACATGAAAATAACTGTGAGCCCCGAAAAGAGGGACCTGTAGGATACATAGGAACTGCTGTATATATCATAAGTGTCCAGGGGGGACACAAATATGGAACATACTGCTGAGCTGACTATGTCTGAGCGGAACAACTGAAACACTGGAATGACAGTAGTGCTACTGAATGTGGTACCAAAAGCACTGGTGAGCTGCTGGATCAGAGTGACCGGGGGCATGCTCACAATGGTGCACTGAACTAGAACTGAACTGGGTACTCGAGGAAGCATAGAGTGGGATAACTTCCGAATACAATCGCCAACGCAGCCCGGACATCCACGGGAACATGTAACTGGGTGTTCCGAAGTGACTCACCAATGTGCTAGAGTCGGGGGAAATCCGGGGTCTTCGACAAACAACAGTAGTGATATATATCCTGCGCGATTCTCAACGATGCGAATAAGGTACTGAAGTCGAGCATGTGAGAAACAACCAGTCGGAGAGGCAATGATGACTCCTCTCAAAATGGTCCGTAGGCACTCACCACAGATGGTGATGGGTCCAAGGCATAGGGCCTCTGGGTCTATCCTCTGGAATAGAGGGGCTGTCGTCGACAGAGGGAGACCTGCAACTATCAAGGCAATGATGTTTCCTTGACAGGAGCGCGAGGTGCAAAGCCGAAAGGTGATAGTGCTGATGTCAGGAGTGAGCAACTGGGGGGAATAACTGGGCAAGTAGAGTAGGGGGACTCAAACTTCCTTTTTTCAGAGTATGATGGTGGGGATGATCGGGCAGCATATGAAACTGACTGGGGGTAAGGAATCATATCGGGATAGCATCTGAGGGTGAATGGGCTGAGGGAGACTCAAGCTGTGGTCAGAATGGTAGGAGACTGCAGAATACTCTGAACAAAGGCGACCTGATTGGGGGTGCTGCCGAGATGATCGATCAGAGTGCCAAACGGCGTGGGGGTAGTGCTTCATGGGTTAGGGACCGTGAAGGAGTGTGGATATGAAATGGTACTATCCGGTGGATTTTACGAGCCCAGGACAGTTCATGCTCGTGGTTGCTTTCAATTTTACGGAGTCTGAAAGCAAATAAGAAGACTCTGTAGTGATGGAATGGTACTGTCATGTGGATTTTGCGAGCCCATGACAGTTAATGCTCGTGGTTTCTTTCATATTTAAGGATTCTGAAAGAAAATAAGAAGACTCTGTAGTGAATGAAGTGCACTGTCATGTGGATTTTGCGAGCCCATGACAGTTAATGCTCGTGGTTGCTTTCAATTTTAAGGAGTCTGAAAGAAAATAAGAAGACTCTGAAAGAACGAAATGGCACTGTCATGTGGATTTTGCGAGCCCATGACGGTTCATTCTCGTGGTTGCTTTCAATTTTAAGGAGTCTGAAAGCAAATAAGAAGACTCTGTAGTGAATGGTCATGCAAGGAGGAAGTGTTCAATTAGGGGACATTTATGATGATCAGAGCTGAGGGCGGGGGGGAACACTGATGGATCTCCTTGGAGGGTGGATGGATGGCGGCAAAATAACGAGACCTTTGCAGTATGACAGGAGTGAATAGCTCATGTAAAACGTGTGGAATGATCATACTGCGGTCGATGTGGCGCACATAGTCGAGTCGACCATGAGGGTCTAAAAAATGGGTAAAAAATGATGTATTCAAAAAGATGCAATGAGGTGACCATTGGGAAGGTCTCGTCGCGCTGGTTCCAATGGTGGAAACGGTTCGGAAAACGGACTCCGTATGGGTTCGAAATGGTCAAACAAAGAAAGGGTCAACGGGCTATAAATAGTAAGTGGGCCCAATATGACACGTCATTTGTACTATTCCATTTCGCAGATGATCGGAGTGTACCAGAGCTTACGTGGGATTTCTGGACGATCTGACTGGCGGTTTTGCGATTCGGGAGAGCCAGGTATTCCATTGAACTCATACCTGTTTTCTTTTTGGGCTGGGGGGAGGGTTGTGGGTCCCGGGAGGGTCTTTGTACGGTCCACAAGGGTGGACCGCGGGTTTCGACTGGGACAGCCGCGGTGGAGACCGCGACTGTCAGGCTGCACAGCCGCGGTTTCGGACCGCGACTGTGGGCTGCACAGCCGCGGTTCGGACCGCGACTGTAGGCTGCACAGCCGCGGTTTGGACCGCGACTGTTGGCTTCACAGCCGCGGTTAGGACCGCGACTGTCGGCTGAACAGTTGCGGTTTGGACCGCGACTGTAGGCTGCGCAGCTGCGGTTTGGACCGCGACTGTCGGCTTGACAGTCGCGGTCTGGGCCGCGACTGTCGGTTTGACAGCCGCGGTAGGAACCGCGACTGTTTTGTGTGTCTAGACTAGTTTGGGAATGGTGAAAATGTCGATTTATTAAACATGAGTCTGATGAGGCTTTGTTGTGTGATTGACAGGATGCCACACACAGTATGGAGAGAGTGAGAGATGCCAGGGGAGCTGGTAGATATTATCCGCGAGGACCAACGCGTGCGGTCGATGCTGGGGATATTCGGCTTATTGAAGTTTGTTGAGATACCAATGATTCGGTCAGCAGGGCTGCTGCTGAACCGTTTGGTGAGCTTCTGGGAGCCAGATTCATTGGCGTTCCGAGTACAGGGAGAGAGGGTGGACCTCACCCTTACGGATGTTTATTTTCTGACAGGTTTGCCTTGCCTAGGGAGGGTGGCAGATACCCAGCCGCGGGGGTCTGCCGATCTTGATATTGTGGATATGGCAGTGCGGTTCTGTGGACCTGAGGCGCGGGTGCATCGGAATGCACTCCTAGTTGGCGACTTACGGGAGCCAGTAGTTCGAGCGACGGCCGCATGTATAGTGCGGATTCTGGGCTCTCAGGCACCTGAGAAGGTATCTGGGGGGCAGATGCAGCTGGTGGAGCGCACACTGGAGGGGACATACTTTGCATGGGGCCAGATGTTCCTGACCTGCGTTCAGTGACAGCTGACCGCAGCGAAGGAAGATGGCAAGGGGTTCTGCTTTGGGTCGTTCTTGTGCGCCTTTTTTATGGAGAGGGTCCCCACACTGCAGCCGCGGGTGCCGGTTAGGGCAGGAGGCATGAGGGAGCCTCGCATGATTCGATGGGGGGAGATGATGCGCCGCCGGGGTGGTGGTGACGTTGGCCGATATTTTACGGATGAGTTGTACATGCAGTGGCTTCAGTTGCCACTGGCGCTGGAGGACTTTCCGTACAGGGACATGGATTATACGGGGGATCCAGATGCACCTCGTCCACCTGGACAGGCATGGGGCCCATATGGTATGTATCATTTGGATTGTTTTGTTCAGTTTTGTGTTATAGATGATGTATGTTTGATATATAGTTACTGACAATTGGTTGATTTGCAGATGTAGGGCCGCGGCCGTCGCCAGGGCATGTGGTGCGGCGAGGGATAGTGGCAGTTCCGACTTTGCCCGGGCGGGGTCCAGTGCATCGACGGGATGCGGATGGGGCGCTCGAGTCAGTACGGATGCTTCTGGAGCGGCTACTGACGGGAGTTAGCGAGGCGGGGTGGGAGGACCTTCCGCGAGATATCCGTCGGGATTGTAGGCAGGCGCCTCGGGACTTCAGAGGTATAGCGTTCCGGGTGGCGCTCTTGGCGGAGAGGGCACGATCCCGGGGACCGAGGCCCAGGCGAGTGGAGGACTCATCTGAGGAGGAGCGGGAGGAGGAGTCAGGGGCGGCTGACACGGAGAGTGATCCGGGATATGACTCCCACTAGGGAGAGCAGGGGGCTCTCCTTGGTTTTTTGTAGCTGCGGCTTGTATTGTATGAGTTTTTAGGGATGTTCATACATATTTTTGGGATAGCTGAGTACTGGGGTACTCCGAGCATGTACAGTTCTGATCATGTATTTTGTGACTTGTATATATATAGATGCACGTGGATGCACATTTTTTGATGATGGTGTTTCATTTGTACGCACGTGGATGCGCTTTATGATTTGTTTTGATGTTGATACTGCACATGGATGCCCCTTTTTGCTATGATATGATGTGATGTGATGTATGCATGACTCGGCACATGGATGCCCCTATGGATGCAAATGTCTTGTTTTTGATTTTTTGTATATTTGGATGATATGCTATGGGATAATGATGCATGATGAAAATGTTACATAATGTGATTGATATGCCAGTCTAGGACATTGTTCGCCATTTGATCTGCGACACTATTGTAAGCTCTTGGGACATGTGTGAATGTGATGGATTCAAACTGTCGGCTAAGTTGTTTTGTACGCAGGAATTTTCTAAATAGGCAGGGATCACGCACCTGGTAGCAGTTGTTGAGCTGGGAGACAAGAAGCTGGGAGTCCAAGAACACATGAAGGTGACGTATGCCCATCTGGAGGGAAGCAGTTAGGAGACCAGTCACAGCATCATACTCTGCTTGGTTATTGGTGGTAGGGCCAATGCATATTCCATCAAGGTGGATGCGTTCATTGGAAGGGGAGTATAAGACCCATGCTGCAAAAGCTAGGTTGGGAGACCAGCGGCTGGCCCCATCAACGAAACCAATGTAACACGGTGGAAGAGGATCCATCTGTGGGCATGCAAAAATGCAATAAATGTGAGATTATGGTCAAAACGGTGAAAAACAAAAAAGAAAGCAAGCTGTACAAATACAGACCAATGAGGTCGCGGTTTCGGTTATGGGTAAAAATGTTTTAGGTACAACCCATTCCGGGGGTTGGAGAAGGATCGTCCTTCAGATTCTGCTAAAATGTATGCCCCCTTGCCGAGGCAAGTTTGCACAACGTAAGGGCCTTGCCACATGGACTTGAATTTTCCTTTACCTGTCTTGTCATGGGATTGGTCATAGGCGAGGACGAGATCTCCTTCGTGGAAGGTTCGGGGGTGAACATGTTTGTCATAATGGGCTTTGGAACGTGTTTTGGCAGCTTCGATATTCTGGAGAGTGGCACGACGATCTTCATCGGCTTGTTCGAGGGATAGCAGACGTTGCTCAAGTGGAGAGGTATCAGGGAGAAGTTCAACAGCGATGTGCAGGGCAGGTATCTGACATTCAATGGGGAGGACAGACTCTACACCGTGAACTAAATGAAATGGGGTAAAACCAGTGGCGGTCTTGGTGGATGTACGGTAAGCCCATAAAGTAGGAAATAGCATATGGTGCCAATTGGACTTATGCCGATCAACTGTGCGTTGGAGTATAGTTTTCAGGATTTTGTTAACTGCTTCGACTTGGCCGTTCCCTTGGGGGTAGTATGCGGAGGAAAATTGGTGTTCGAACTTAAGGAGAGTGGATAATTCGCGCCACACACAATCTTCAAAATGTGAGCCATGGTCAGATACCAACTGTTTAGGGACGCCGAATCTAGTGACGACATGGTTGAAGAAGAAACGGGAAGCTGTGTTAGCCTTACAATTGAAGGTGGGCATGGCTTCCGCCCATTTGGTGAAATAATCGACGGCGACGATGATGTACTTATGGCCGTTTGCTGATGTGGGTCTACACTCCATGAAGTCGATGGCCCACTTACAAAAGGGACCAACAGTGACGACTGGGTGTAACGGAGCAGGTGGCGTCCGAGCTTTGGGGGTGAAAAGTTGGCAGTTATGACAATGCTTGACCGCATTGATGCAGTCGGAAAAGAGTGTGGGCCAGAAATATCCGGCGCGGACAACCTTTTGGGCAGTGGCCATCCCTGAAAAATGGCCGCCACAGGCACCGCTATGACAATCATTAAGGACTTGTTCAGCTTCCTCATGCGTAAGGCAACGACGAAGAATTGTGTCGACTCCTCGCCGGTAAAGGACATCTCCAATGAGGAGGTAGCGAGATGCATGGTGACGGATACGACGACGTCCATTTCGAGTGACTGTGGGTTGAAACTTCTGTGTGCGCAGGTGTAACAAGATATCGCCGTACCACGGGTCATCGGACGAGATGGTAAACAAGTAATTATCGGGTAAATCTTCGGAGATAGGTGGGGCTGGGATACAGGAAGGGAGATCCGTCATGAGCTGGGCAAGCGCAAGGGCTTTGGTGCTCTTGGGTGTTCGGAAAGTAAGGTCATATTCTTGGAGGATAATGACCCATTTGGCCACGCGACCTTGCAGGAGCCGCCGGTTTAAGAGATAGACCATGGGGTTAGAGTCAGCGACGACTGTGGTATGGCTAAGTAAGATGTAGTGCCGCAATCTTTGGACGGAAAAGACTACTGCGAGGGCTAGTCTCTCCTCATGTGGATAACGTAGGGGTGGGCCGGACAAGGTCTGGCTAATGTAGTAAATGACATGTTCTTGTTGTGAGGCATCTTCTTGGACCAAGACTCCTGATACAGCATATTCGGATGCTGAGATGTAGAGGAGGAAATATTGAGAGAAATCCAGAGGGGAAATCAAGGGGGCTTGTGTTAGAGATTTCTTGAGGGCATTAAATGCAGCTTCTGCTTGCTCGTCCCAGACAAAGGGTACTCGGGTACGGAGTAGATGCAAGAAACCATGAACGGTTGTGGCGTAATCGGGAATGAACCGTCGAAGGAAATTAGCTCGCCCTTGCAGACTTTGGACCTGCTTGAGTGTTCGGGGAGAGGGAAGGTATAAGATGGCTTGGACTTTCAGTGGATCAACAGTGATTCCTTTGTGGGAGACAATGAAACCCAACAATCGGCCTGCCGAAACGCAAAAAACACACTTGTGTGGG